>JACBWW010000030.1:0-68095 GCA_020086605.1 Lanius collurio | reverse complement strand
GTGGCAGGATGACATCACACCATGGCAGCCGTGACATAAACACCTGCCATGGACAGGAGGCCCTCCAAGTGGCAGGATGACATCACACCATGGCAGCCTGTCACCACGCCACAGCACAGCCCGGCCTCCTTGTGCTGCTGCACACCCTGAACCGCTGGCTCTGCCACAGCCCTGCCGCACGGGCTCCCCACAGCTTTTCCAGAGGGACGGCTCCGAAGGGAAGGGATTTATTCCCTCCCCGAGCTATTTTCAGCCCCACTCGAAAATCATAAACCTTCAATCCATTACATAACCCCCACCTTGACATGAGGACTGCTTGTTTTTTAAAACAGGTGCTGCCTGAAAATAAACTCAATTTTCCACCTCTCCTGGTACTGATAAGAGCTTTCATTTCTGTGATTTCTGTTCTCACAGATGATTTTAGAAAAACACACCTGCAATTTTTTAAATAAATCAATTTAATGTAGAATATAGACTAGATGACATCAATATGCTTTGATAGTTCCAATTTTAATACGAAGAGAATACCAATTCTAGATAGGAAGTAAAAAGGGCCTTCTCTTCACTTACCAAAACATGTTAGATACAGTGTTGCATATTTTGGGCATTTAGGTCAGATAAGTACTATACTTCTCATTATGATTTTGGTTCTTTTATGTGATTATAAGAAGTACTAGGGCAGTTTCCAGTAAGTAGCTCCTATTACAACAAGCTGGTATAACACTTTCAACCTCTTAACCTAAGTAAATATTCAAACACCTCCATTTAGAAGCAAGCCTGCAGAGAAGTATCATAAAGAAAGCTTTACTAGTGAAGTATTTAGTTAATAAAATGCAGGAAAATGAAATACTATGCTTTCTGGCCATTTGGAAATAAAAACCAAACAAATGAGCAGAGAACTTCTTGTGTGTATGTACCTTATTTTTTTGCAGGTTTATAGGGCCGCCCCTACTGCAAGTTGGTTCACAACCAGCAAAGTGTGCTTTTGCAAATATATATGGTACTAAAGAGGACTTGATTCAGATCTGAGAGAGAAGCCATCAAGTTAAAAAAAAAAAAAACAAACAACAAAAACAAAACAAACAAAAACACACACACACAAAACCAAACCACAAAACAAGAAGAATTATATAATCTTTTAATTGTATTGTCATTTCATTGTACCATCTTCAAACAAAAATATCACTTGAAAGACATCCAGTTCCCTTATTCTGTTGCACTATACATGTTATGCAAATAAGAGCTGGGGTGGCATACAAAACAAATGTTCTGGCTTTTCAAAACAGTTGAAAGAAGCAGAAATTTAAAACATAGCTGGGAATTTACAGCCACAGATGAACTTTGTAAATGACTGGTTAAATATGTAACACAGATGCAAAGGGGGAAGGGAACCTGGGAAAGAAGAGGGGACAACACATTTCCAGTTTGAGGCTGAAGAAGGAAAATCCCTAACAACTGTACACAAGTATCAACACGCTCAGTATTTACATCCTGAGCATTACCACTGTTACAGATAAGCAACATACTAAAAAAATAACTTAAAAAAAGCTATACAAATTGTAGTTATAAATACTATATCTTTAAAACTAGTTATGTAGTGTAGGCTAAAAAAAATGTTCACAGTTACTCTGGAGAGAGCTGTAAATATATATATATATTGCACAGTAAAAAAGTTCATTCAGTATACCATGTGTAAACAATTTTTATCTTCTTTGGCAATTTCAGAACTTAGGGGAGTATTTTCCATGAGCAAAAGCACTCGGATACAAGGCACATCAAAAGCTTTTAAAGCTGCAAGACAAATCCATCTGACACCTTCCAGTTAGCACTGTCATTCTCTTTAGAAAAAACATTTACCTATCAGTTCAGAACAACACATTCTACAAGTATAACTCAGAGGTCTGGTGACAAACACATCAGCTGTTCTTGGCTGTTATTCTACAGTAACAGATTTGGCCAAATTTCTTGGAAAGTCCACCTAGAATGAAGAGACAGACTTTCAGTATGACAGAGTAATACTGACATCCTGCATTTGACAGTTCATTTAGTGTGCCCTTTCAGACTTCCTAATGAGTTCTGCTTTATTCTAGACACATTAACTCACACAACAGGCTATAGATCTGCAGATAATGACTCACAGCTGAATTCATCTGTGCTTCCAAAACCTGCCTAACAAATACATATTTGTTTTGCACAGGGTACCTTTCCAAAGCAGTCATCACTATCAAACTGACACACCAACACATCAACAAACCAAGCTGTGCAGAGCACTGACCTATTTTAAGTTAAAGTACAATATCACATTTCAAGATTGAGTTCCCTGAAAAAGTCCCATTTGCACTCTTAACTAATCAAACTAAGCAAAAGAGCTTTATAGTTTTTTTAGAAAGATACTAATCAAAAAATACAAAACTGAAGAATTGGCACTGAAATGCCACCTCTATAACCACTCTCACTGTGAACTTCACTAGCTATTTTCATTGCTGTCTCTTAGACATGGCATATAACTGGGTCTATCACTCTACACTGGTAGGAGGAAGTTCAAAACTGCACTAAAAGGAGTGCTAAATATAGAACACACTTACGTCATATCCTCTGAGAACAGCCAGGTGGAATGAAAGCAACTGAAGAGGAATGACACTCAACACTCCTTGAAGGCAGTCAACTGTATGAGGCAGCTCAATGGTTTTGTAGGCAAATTTTGAGCTTTCAGTGTCTTCTTTAGAGCACAGAATGATTGGACGACCCTGAAAATAAAATTTTGCATTGTTAAGTGAACAGCTAGCCTAGAACTACTTTGAAATATTGTTCTTAGCATGCCTACATATGTTTGAAGACACTGACTTAGCTAACAAAGGCAATACTGGTCTTGCATAATAGCTCTTGACTTTCACTATACTGTAAGATTTGAATGTTTTCACCCTGTAGAGTTTTAGTATTATTCCATTTGCTTCAAAACAAAAAAAACCCAAAACAAACAAACAAGCCATATGAAATCAGTTTTCACTGCTAATGTTGACCTCTAGTAACGACCTGCAATGCAGACACAGCATCTTATTTATAACTTAATAATTAAAAATAATCAGCAGTACATCCCTTCCCAGATGCACAGTCAGCAGCAATACAGCGTGCACAATCTCTTTTCCTATGACATGGTATAAGTTAATTAGTTAAACACCATACCTGCCGAGCAGTGACCTGTTGCAGAGCATTCTGGCACTTGGTGAAACAAGGATCCTTCATTATCACCATGATAACAGGCATTTGTTTATCTATTAGAGCTAAGGGCCCATGTTTCAGCTCACCAGCCAGGATACCTTCCGAGTGCATATAGGTGATTTCTTTTATTTTCTGAAAAAAAGGAAATGCCTCAAATTATTACTAAATCAGATGAGAAATGACAACCACAAGAAGCAAAACACCAAGGCTGTACCTCTGCCACTTAAATACATGTACCCAGTATCAAGTATTAGTGAAAACACACAGGTGTCTGCTGGGATTTCCAGCAGGCTGTGGGCAGCAGCAGAACTCACCCATGCACGTGGAGTGACCAACAGGAACGTCAGGAACCCAACACCCAGCACAACCTTGGCTACTGCAGTCTACCTTTAACACATCACACTCCTCTGAGAAATGGGTATGTGTCCATTTTATCAGAATGTTCATAACATAATTAATGAGTTCCCTGCAGGAGCTTCTCTTCTCAACATCAGCACATTGTGTTTTTCTGATGTTGTTTTCAAATGGGTCAGCAACTTAAATTGTTAGTTTCTTGTTTTTAAACAGACTCATTAAACACTGTGTTTATTACGTGAAAGAGGAAACTGATACCATATCCAGGTTCACCTTATGTATGCGTTGATTTAAATGCTCCTAGTAATAGACAGCAATTTTACTGCAGTAGAATTAAATTGGAATGAAATATTAGAAATAAACTATGTTGCAGAAGCCACAAAATCTCTTTTTCAAGAATATTAAACAATATTGAGAAGTTCCTACCAAAGCTCCTTCCAGACAAGTGGCATAGTTATATCCACGACCCATAACCAGCAATGATCTTTGTTTGTACAGTTCAAGAGCCAAATCATGTATCTTCTCATCCAAGGACAAGACTTCTTTAATCATTTCTATCGAGGCACAGAAAAAAAAAAAATCAAATTTTTTTTAACTAGAAAAAATAGTTCACTTGTAGTAGAATGTTTTAATTATCTAATAGAACAAATACACTTAATACAATTCAACCATTAACTTAGCAACTTTGACTGCAGTTTAAGGATATTTTCTCCAGCCTTACAGTAATAAATTTAAAGCAGCTATTGGTTTAAGCAGTGCTCATACATCCCATTTGAATTTCTAAAGGAAGTTGTGAAACATCCATTTAAAAGTCACCTTGAACTTGTTTCCTTTTATCTATCCTGATTTAAAGTGGGAGGCTTAAAAAATTTCCAACCATTAATTTAGGAGATCAAGTAGTATTTCTCATACAAAACAACCTTACTGTAATTAGAAAACCCAAGCCATGAAAATTCCAATCTGCCTGCCTAGTTTCTCGGAAGGGCACTTGTGAAAGTGGCAAACAGTGCAGAAATTACCAGTCCATTTTTCTCATATGTCTGCCTGTCAGGATGAGGGGGAGAGTGAAACTTACATGAGTAAGAAATATCCCTGAGTAGTATTTTACACTGCCAACATCCCCTACGCCTCCTCAAACCCAAAATATCAATATACCTGGCAATGATTTTAGTCCAGTTATGATTTCCTGTCTCCTTTTCTGCAAGGAAATTCTGTCTTCAGACATCATTAGGCCAAACATTACAAGAGACACGAATTGGCTGGTATAAGCCTGCAGACAAAACAAAAACATTTAGCAGCTAATTCTGCAGAGAGTGACTATGATCTCGGTTTGAAGGGCTGCAATTAAAATTTTAATTGTATTCCACAGGGCTGAAGGATGAAAGTCAAACACTCAACAGCAATTACCTTTGTGCTTGCCACACCTATCTCAGGTCCTGCATTGATGTGCACACCACAGTCAGTCTCCCTGGATATTGAACTTCCAACTGTGTTTGTGATGCCAACTGTCAGAGCACGACGTTCTTTACAGTACCTCAAGGCCATGAGTGTATCTGCAGTTTCACCTGGAAAACATTCACATCTTGACTTCAGGTTGGCAGAGGATAACAATGATTCCTTAAAAGCATAAAATTCTACACAAGTGTGTTCTAAATAACTGTATCCACACTTACACAACGCTAAGTGCAATGGAAAGCAATCTTACAGCACTCACTCAACAGCAAATGCAGCTCACCTGACTGGCTTATAAAAAAGCACACGTCATCCCTGAATACAGGTGTGTTTCTATCCAGGAAGTCACTGGCAAGTTCCACCATCACTGGTAATTCAGTTAATTCTTCCAGGACTTGTCGAGTCTGTATTCAAGCAGCACACAGTATTTGTTAATATTGCCACCCACCAACATTTGGACATTTTACAAAGTCAGAGAAAATCTAAATGGATTCTTATTAGAAAAGTTGGTAATTAGAGCTCACCAGAGCTTTAAAAACCAAGGTGGAATAAGTTAACTTCTAGCATGGTAGGTAATGGCATTGGAGCATTAATGAAGAACGTGGCACTAAGAAAAACAAAATAAAATGGTGAGACCCCTTAATGAAAGACAGAGCTTGAGATAGGAAAAAAAGCAGATGAGGAGCTGTTGTCTGAAACCCCAGCAATTCAGTTATATGTGCATTTCAACCAAGGCTGGGAACATACAGCCACTGCAGCATGGTAACTGGTCCCACAGCCAATAATGATCAGTCTTCGGCATCTTCTGATTTCTTTCAAGTGATCCTTCAGCCCTCCCAGCAGAACTGCAAACAAATAAAAACACATATCAATAGTGAGTTTAATTTTCTAGATAGCATGTTTGCAAATTTCAAACTTAGTGCAGTTTGAAGGGCTGTTCTCAGTTACCTGTGCTGCTCTCAAAGTTCACCCTGCCTCTCATTGTGTTGACAACTGATTCTGGTTGTTCAAAAATTTCCTTTTGCATGAAGGCACTGAAGTTACCTATTTACAAAAACATGATGTGGCAATGCTTAGGTTTGTTATTTTAAGTCTATTCCAGTCACACAGAGAACTTTTAAGATGACCTGTGCTAACAAGCTAACTTGATTGTGTTAGCTTAAACAAAAGCTTAGAAGAGGCAAGAAGAAAGGAAGGATGGATAGCTCACTCTGGTTGGTTGTTGCCATCTACCGACACTGACAAGGTAAATAAACTCCTTCATAAGGAAACTTCTCTGTTCCCCTTCAATTATTAATTTAAAGTAAAACTTTACCAACAACTACAACATGTTAACATTATTATATTTTCACTAAATACTGAAATGAATAGAAGTATCTATGACTTTCCAAGGCTAAAATAGATAGGGTCCCAGACTGCCCATTCTCTCTTAGTCTCAAAACTTGGAATTGTCAGCTGCCAGTACAAACAACCTCAATAAAAGGTAATTTTCACAACAAATTAGCAGTTTTCTGCTTCATCTACTACATAAACAGTAACTGTCCATCTTTGGTGATACTCATTTACAGATGTTTCAGCCCACCCTTCATGATTTGCTGCAATTCCATCTGCAAGGTCTGGATGGCCCGGGAAGGATCATCACTAGCTGAACGCTCCAGACGGTGAATTGAGAGTTTCCCATCAGTTACTGCTGCAATGTCATCGTCTTCTAAGAAGATCACTCTGTTGGTGTGCTCAATGATAGCACTACAGAGAAAAAAAACAGAAGCAAGACAAACCTGACACATCAGAGCTGGTAACAGCAAAGCAATTAAATATGCCACAAGAGTATTTCCAGCCCTGCTTCTCTTCCTTTCAGACATAACTACAGACAGAGCCATCCTAAAGGCAATGGCTCCATCTGCTGCTCCTTCTGCACTCTCACAGCAACCCACAGCAGGAGGCTCAGGAACCACTGCATCAGTTGCTGCTGCTCTGAAGTGGCCTCCCAGCGTCCCTGATGGATCCTGCTAAGGTCACACTCTTGTTTCCAAGATAAATGTGTGCTTGATGTCCAGGTTCCTGCCAAGCTTGGAACTGCACTGCTATTTTCCACCTCTGATACCTGAATTAAAAACATCACCACCCTGACTAACCTATAGTCTGCCCAAATGCTCAGCTGGGAAGTGTCCATTTGTACCCAAATTATCTTCCTACACAGGACATATTTCACATAGGGGTCAGCAACTGGCAGATACTGCACTTCTGAAGGTTTGTCAACAGCATTTGAACTGCAAACATTTTTTGAGCATCTGAGCCTGGGGGCTTTCTGATGTTACCTGGATTAAGCTCTTCTTTCAGACATCATAAGATTTCCAGAACTATCTCAATTTTAAACAAAAAATCAGTATTTTCAGCAAAGCTGAAGTACTTTTACTACCTTGCATCTGAAGCAAAGAAGAATTCTACTGCCTTATCTCCAACAGCATGAAGGCAGGTTGAGCTGTCCAGTCTTTTCATTCGGGAATTGCAGATGTTCTTCACATTCTCAATGTTGCCTATTAAAGAAATGAGACATTCTAAATGTAAAACCAGTTCTGTTCAAGTTAAGATTACAGACTATACAGGTTTAGAGTATCACAGTTACAGAAATAGTTTGGGGGATGGGACTTTTACATGAACTACACATTCAGTAGTATAAAAATATCCTCAGCCAAGAAGCTATTTGGGGCATCAGCCGGCAGTTCTACGGTACAAAAACCAATTAACCTAATTTCTCATCATAAAATAACAGTAATTTTAGTTCTTAAAGATAATGTATTTTGATTTATCAACTTACACGTTCTATACAAAACCGGAATCTGTTCAGTTGAGAGCTTGTACTTGCTCCTAACCCCAATGAGCAAAGGACTGCCTCTCCTACAAAAAGGAAAACACTCAAGTTTATAAAGAAAAATGTGCATACAAAGAGGTTACAGGACATCTGTGAAGCTGAAAAGACAATATCCCATCTAGCTTCCTAAACAGGAAGAGCCTCCTTCAACCACGATCCTAAGGCCATTACATGTCAGGTGTTACATAAATGTGGTTCTTCTGTGAGATTCACCAAATATTATTATTATTAAGTAAGTACCATGTGCGTTGGGGATTCTTTACCCATAAACTACATCCAGGTAGAGGAAATGGTATATGAACCAGCTGTTTTCTTTCCAGTAATCAGAAAACAGCTTAGTCCAGGCACCAATTTGAAAATAAGTTTACTTTGCCTCTAAAGTGAGACAACAATAAACTCTCGTGCTCTTTAGAATTGAAATACTGTTACACTCTTTAGCATTTCAAACTCAGAAACATCAACCATCACTACTGCACCTCTTAAACCATAGAATATTAAGACCATTTTTAACTATATGGGTTACATGTCACACCGAAGACCTTATTAAAAAAAAAAATCACAGGAATAAAAGAACAAGTCACACTCAGATTACAAAATTAGCTTCTCCTAAATCCCTCAGCCCTAAAAACCCAAACCTGAACCACATACAGAATAGTTCATTTCAGTTAATTTCAGAAGATGTTCTCCAGTTGGAGTGATGATACAGCTGGCTTTTTCACAATTTCAATGCAGTCTTATTTTAGACCACAGAAGCAATGAGCTTTTGGGCTGTAATATAAAACAGTCTTTATTCCCACTGCTACGTCACTTGCTATGTTAATATCTTTATATTTCCTGAAAGTTGTTTTCTAAGTCATAAATAAAAGTAGAACTTGCACAGAAAGACACCATAAATGCTATGACAGCTAAAGAACACTATTTGTATAACCTGTTACTATGATGGTCTTTTAGCCAACATGAATATACTTATCTCAGTCTTTACTCAATTAGAATTAAAACTGAATAATATCCCTTCCCTGTCCCCTTTCTGATATAGGAAAAATGTTAGCATGCTCTTAATACAAATTTAGAAACACTGAGATTCTTTATTGACTCACTGAGTTTTGGCTAATTAAGCACTTTAAACATCAATATTTTAGTATCTTTAAGAGACGCTGGCTTTTTTTTTTTTTTCCTAATAAAAAGCATTCATTATGTATAAAATGGACTTTTACTAACCTGGTAGCAACAGCTTCACCTGGGTAATGGATGCTCTTGAAAACCAATGCAAAAGCACCTTCCTGGAAACCATGAACACAGAGGAGAAAAAAAAAAAAGATCCTAAACAACTTATCTCAAATAGTTGCATCTCATTAAATGGGGGCCCCTCTCTGAAGAGGCACTGAAGGAACTGCTATCAGGAATCTCTTCCTGGAGGGCAGTCTGCACCTTTAAAGGAATTGGCTGCGGAGCAGAACAAGCTGACCTGCACATTAACAGTGCAACAGCTGAAAGATCAGGAAGTGAGCACTTAACCTCTCTTTATAAACAAAACCAATAACTTCTAATGCAAAGGTTATGAAAATGTCAGAGATGTTACTCATAATCAACATGAAGAGTGTTAGACATTTACTTTCAGTCAGACCTTCAATCAGAATTTGCATGCAGTGGATTACCATGCAGTTTCAACTAAAAACCTGGAGCTACAATTTCTAGTTCAAGCAGCAAATTCTCATTAAGGTATTTCAAAAACAAAACACACAAAAATCCACAACACCAGAAAAAAACCCCAGAAATAACTCCTTAGTACTAACAGAGCTGGCAAAATCCTGGAGGAGGATTCCCAAAGAAGGAGCCAAGGTCCCCCCACCCTGCAAGCAGGACAGAGATGGTGACATCCCCTCCTCTCACGGGGGTCCAGTCAGAGCACTCTGCCCCTGTTGTGGGGTCAGGTGAAGCCTCCCTTCCCCTCAGCTCTGGGGCTGCACCGCTGTTCCCTCTTGACCCACACAGGCCTTGACTCCGTGTGGATTCCAGCCCCGCTCCAAGGAATCCGACAGAGCTGCTTTAAAGAGGAGACGGGGAGCTGAAAAGAGTGTAAGAAACTGCAGGAAGGGGAGGGAAAACATCTGCCCAGAGACTGGGGGAGGAAACAAAGCCAGCTTTCTCCAAGTTTGCAATGTATCTATCAAAGTTTTTAAGCATTCACATACTGAGTAACAGTAGATTCCCACTTCACAGTTTGGAAACCAGTCCAGCTTCTCAGATCTATTTCCAAATAGGAGAGCCAAGGCATTGGCCAAACTTGAATCACAGCAGTGTTTCAACATGATCAGAATAACCTTTAGGAACACACTGCCATTTATGAAAGATTTTAACCCCCAGAGGCTCCTATTACTTTTTTTTTTTTTTTAATTAAACTTCTTCATTAAAAAGCTGCATTAACTTCTTGCTAAAAAACCAAACCAAGACAAAACAAAAAACTCAACAAACAAAACCCACTGCTACTGCAATTTAAAGATTTAACAGTGAAAAGCCTTTGAAGTCTCCAAAATTTTAATCTCATTTCTTGGTCTATTAAGCATTGTTTAGAAGCGTAAAAGTGTTATTTGCAGCACCTTCTAAGCACTCCTGCAGAGGGTCTTAAAGCATAAGGCAGAATGCTAAGGACCCCCACAAGTAGCTTATACTGTGGTACAGGAGAAAAAGTAATTTCCCACTTACCAACTGTTGAATAACTCTCTCTACCAAGGCTGAAAAGCTGGTGTCTTCGCTTTCTCTGTTGTCATACATGTATTTGATTAATTTGGGGATTGTTTCTGTATCCGTTTCAGATTCAAATTCATAGCCTTTGCTCTCCTGAAATATCACATAGAAGAGTAAAAATTGTGTCCATCCTCAGGCCAGAAATGCTGAAGGGCCTCTCAGCTGCCTCCCACAAGGAACTGCAGAGTCAGACAGCTCAGAGCACTACACTGGACCACTCACTACAGATAAAATACAAGGACTTATCGTGCCATAGATACTCTTTGGGAAACACTGTAATAAGACACATAGTAAGACTTGCTTAGCATCAAGCACCAAGGGACAGGAGAGAGCCCACTCCACACACCCTCTCAATTTCAGCACAAACTGCTACTCTACTCATAAATGCTTTGCATTTAGGATTACAGGAACATATTGCACTTCACTAGCTCCTGAGCATCTTCATTAGGCAGACTCTTTCACACAGCTTTTTTATAGATGATATCAAGAAATTTGAATTCAAGTTCCACTGAAGTCATGAAAGATCAGATGGTACTTTGGAGGAGTATTAATGTTCTAGTTTTAGAATTAAGTTGCAACAAACTCACCAGAAATTTTCTCAGGTCCTTGTAGTTTGTGATGATTCCATTATGGATGACAACAAATTCTAAGACAAAAAAAAAAATGTATATAGTCATGAGCAATGAAAAATTAAAATATTTAATTCAGAACACAAAATTACAAGGGAAAAAAAGCTTAGAAGTACACTTGAAACTATATCTGTAGCTTTCAGACCTACAGTTTATCACAACATGGACAACAGAAAGCAGAAGCTTACAAATTCTAAAAGCACACAAAGGCAGTTCCAAATTAAGAGAGTTCTGAACTACACTCAGAAGAAAAGCACCAAGCCATCTCAAGTAAAGAATGATTTGAAATCTCCCTTTTCTGGCCCAGGCAATATTGACAAATTTCTATCTTCAGTCTCACCTTTCAAAACAAGAAGGTTGTACTTCAATTAACATGCAATTTTCAGAGAATAGATCTCATCAATTTTTAGTGTTACTTTAGCCTGAGAAGAGGCTATTTTATACGTGTTTAAATAGAATGGCAACAGCTTAGCACAGTATAAAAAATAGACACCATAATAACAGTAAAAACGTATGTGCTCTGTGGATTGAATCATTTCAGATTCCTGTGGTCCGAGTGCTGCAGAGATTACGTACCATTCCTTTTATCTGATCTCTGAGGGTGACTGTTTATTGCACTTGGTACTCCGTGGGTCGCCCAGCGAGTATGAGCAATTCCAAAATGTGTTTCAAAATCTGTTTTTGAATCCAGGTCATCTTGTTCTATACAGGAGAAGTTCATTTTACTGAACAATTAATGTTGCCCATCTCTCTCTCTCTCACACATTCACACATACACACACACACACACACACAATTAATAAAACACAAAGAGAATTCCTGCAGGCAAAACTCTCAAAGCTATCTTCTGGCTTTTTTTTTAAACCATTTGCTTTCTTGACATTACACTTCAGAAAGTTCAAGCTACTGCGATTAAAACCTCGCTTGCCAAGACTTGAGCATTTTTAGCCAATACTAACAGCCAAGCTAACAGACCCCATTACTACAAATTATAATGTAAATCTATTAAAACACAACTTCAGCCTTTCACAGATGGAAGCACTGCATAAAGCAGTTTGTGATGACAGCCAGCTGCTTAAATGGTCGTAAATTCTGTCAGAGTGCATGTTTCAGCATTTCAGCCTTGCAGCACAGAAATCACATGAGTAAAGCACCAAAGACACCCAGGTTTTGAACAAAGGAGCAACCAAAGGAAGGGAGTACAAACTGACAATTTCACAGTGCTATATCTGAAGGTAAGCTTGCTTTTTAAGTGCAGATTTGAGGGGCACAAAAAATTCAGCTGTTTGGATTCCTCAATGCAGTTATTGCTGACACAAAATTGTAACTGCAATTTTATGGTCTGACTTTCTGCTGAGATGCAGATGGTATCTGACTGGGAGGCCAAAGTAAAGGGGTCATTTTTAACACTTACTGTACAGCTCTTCTTCCAGGGCCTTTACTTTTCCTCTTTTCTTAACTAGCTTGATGAATCTTTCTTTATCTTCATTATTATTTCCATCAATTGCCACTCCTACAGCACAGGACATAGTCATTAAGTGTTATTTAAAGCATGAAATACACTAGAATAAGGAACAGGCTGAGAAAATACACACAGGCTCACACCACTGAAATTAATATTTCTAAATTACCCTTTAAAGGGGTATATTTGAAGTCTGTTGCTAGACCTGTGCACGTTCAGATGAAACTACATCAAGCCTATATCCATTGCACAGATTAAAACATACATGAGCCATCTCAAATTGTGTTTGACGACAGACTGAAATATCTAGCCTGATGAAATGAGCCAACTCAAATTTAAGACAAATTTAATCTTCCCCATCCAACACTGGGATTCACACAAAAAAAGCTGGGGCACAAACTACATGGCCCTGTATAAAGATCTTCTTCCACACCCTGTTTGTTTTGCTTATGTGTACTAACCTCAACCATCTAATTACAGAGCTAAACACCCAATTTAAAGTCCTGAGGAAAGCTGTAGCACTCCAAGAATCAAGCAAATTAGTTCTGACCTGTTAATCTGTAGAATAAAGAAAGAAAAATCCAAGATACCAGACACTGAAAGCACCCAAAAAAGTCATGGAATGAGCTATTGGTCACTAAAATTAATTTGTTGAGTTTGTTAACATACCTGCAGAGTCATATCCTCTGTATTCCAGTCTCTGTAATCCTTTTATCAGGGTTTCATAGATTTCCTTCCTAGTGCGAGGCACTCTGTAGTTTAGATAAGCAAAAATTCCTGTTTAAAGAGAAAAGAGGGGGGAAAAAGAAGCAAAGAGTTTTTTAAAAAAAAAATTCATCACTCCAGTCTCAATTTAAAACTCTTTAAAACTAGTATCAGGGAGAAATCCTAGGGGCACCCAACCTCCCATCTAGTACAATTCTTCCTAATGCATTTTAAAATGGAATGAATTCAAATACAATAAAGGACTCAGAAGCCTCACTTCAACACAAACTCTACTGGCAAGTTTCACTCTCCTCATGTTCCCCACCAAGAGTTAAACAGTTAGGAGAGGTTAAAAAAATTCTACTTTTCACGAAAACCACAGCTGAAAATGGGAACATTGTGATCTATTTCATATCCAGACATTCAAAGAAGGAATATATTCACCAGTACTAACACAAGGAGACTTTTGTAATCCAAGTCATGGCCTTAAATACCCATGGGTAGGTACAAGGCACAACATCTATTTCTGAAAGGCTCCAGCTTAATCCTCTATACAGCAGTCACTTCAGCAGAAAGAGAATGGAGAAGAAAACATGAGGAAAGGGCAGAAGTCAATAGGGTAGGACAACAAAGGAAAGAAACAGAAGGTACAAAACAGGGTCACCCAAAACACAGGCACTCCCCCTGTGCTGCCTCAGCACAATCCTGCCTGCCAAACCCAGCCAGGCACACAAGAGCCCTGTGCCTGCCCTGTGCCAGCTCCTCCAGGGGCATCGCAAGCAGAGCCGTCAGCTCATCCCTGCCCAAACAGAGCCTGGGAGAGCCTGAGAGTCTGATCCCTCTTCTCTTGAATACACCAGTCATCAACCAAAAAGAGGCTTTTTTAGTTTGGGGATTGGTGCTCCACAGTATTTTTTTTTTATTATTTTTTTAATTTTTGGAAAGCAAAAGTACACAGGCATTTTCTTGCTAGAAGGATGTCGAGAATGTTGTTTTATCTTTAGAAAAGGTGTAATAAAAGTCACCTGCAGAGGAAAACATAGCCATTCCTTTTCTCTGCCTACTGGTCTTCCTGGGACTCTGATATTTATACAGATACATTAGGCCCTTTTATTAACTCTTGCAAATCTGTACCCCAAAAAACCAGAAACAACTCATTTCACTGTTTGAACAGTCTCTCCAAGCAACAAGTCAGGACTGGAGACTACAGTTAGAAAAAACCCAGACTTCAAGAGCTCAACAGATAAGCAGTTCAGACAAGTGTTTCAGATAGAGAAAGCCTCTGTTTGAAATTTAACACCCTCTTCCCCCTCAATTAAGGCTTTTGAACTGTAAATGGCCATAGTGAAGAAGCTGTTATAATGATACACCAATAAATCTCCCTTATAAATATTGCTGTGAATTTGGTTACTCCACTGGTTTATAAGCTATTAAAACTTTTGATTTGACAGTGAGACTAAGAGAGTATTGCATTTGCCTCTGAATTTGTTTTGGAAGGATTAAAGGGTGGATAATACTTTCCTGCTTCAGAAGTGAGATTTATGAGGAGCTCAGCCTAATTATTTCTAGTGCATCCAACATTAATGGAGACATTAAGACAATAGTTGTATTTAAGGAGGAATTTGGGAATTTGAACTGCTTAATACTGTTCTTCATGGATGCTTTGAAAAATAATGCCTCTTGTTATAAGCACTTTAGACTGAGCCTGTTGATCATTTTTCCACATAGATATTGACCATTCTCTGGCACTAACCACCAACCTCAAGAGCAGCATTCTTCAATTTCTTCAATACAAATTTCTCAACATCATTCCAAAACATTGCCACACACCTCATTTCAGATCCAGCTCTACTTTCTAGGCCAGATTTCACAACGAATTTAAGCCTCAACATCCTTGTATGTTCCATGTGGCATCTTTCACTACACAGAGCTCCAGGAAGAACCTTCCTCTGGGACTGTCCTTACAATGCTACCAGTGTGCTGCAATTGTTAAAAAGATCCTTGTTTCCAGAGAATTGTAGCTGCACTTCCACACACGTGCATTAGAAGATGCAGAAGTCACCAGAGGCCATTTAAAATGAAAACAATTATTGCAGCCTGACTTCAAAGAACATGTTATAAACTCTTCCAGTTAAGGGAAATAAATCTTACTCCAAGCACTGAGAGTAACACTTTCTCTAGTACATTTCTGTTTCATAATTTATCTGCTCAGATATTTTTTCCCTCCTCGGTCATAAATTTGGCCAGATTTAAAGCACATTACTTAATTCGTGTAGGAACAACTTCTGATAAAGACTCCTTGTAACTTAATTCTTTCTGGACACGCACTAGTATGACTGAATCTCAGTTGAATCATGCTTATGATAAGAGTTTTGTGATGCTAAAAAGTTACTTTATGATGGCCTCCCCAAGGTATTAGATGCCATTTCCAGATCTTGCTTCCCTAAGAAGACTCAAAACCATTAAATCTAGGAAAAGCACCCAGTAGTGTTTTACTAAAACACTGGCCTCTTGCTCTGAATGTTAAATCCAGTTTATAATTTTCCATAATTACAGTTTGCTTAGAAGGATGAACTAGGTCAATCATGTATGGCTTACCTTTAGAATCAGATACTAAAAACAGAAACAGGGTTGTTAAAACATTACTAAAACCAGCTTCAATCACGTGCAGACACTGAAAGCAAGGCTCTACATGCCTTTAGAGCTTCCCCTTTCAGGATTACAAGCAGAGCATCAAGAGGAGGAAATGTAAATTGAGTATTTTTCATGGGAAAATTCCACAAGAACTCTTGCAATTGCAAGACTTCACCAAAATCAAGAAGGGGGCAGCCTATACTTGAAGTTTGAACAAAATTATTTGTTTTTTTTAAAAATAAAAGGATGCCTCTCTTGGGATAAGCACATTGTTGATGCCAGAAACCTAGCTTCAAGAGAGTCTCAACTTCATATCCTGATGAAAACAAATTTGATTTAAAATGGGTAGATCATCAGTTTAAGTGCATCTTGAACTGTTTTTTAAACCCTGAATACTTTTGCTTGAATACTTTTGCTATACTGTCTTCTTACATGTGAGAATGATAACATCTCAACTTTGCTTCCTTAGGAGCATGTTTATAGCAGTATTTATGACCTATGTATTTTCAAAACATAATAAAGGGGCTATAAATCTTCACATGCTACCTGAGGCCAAAGAAAACACAATAGGGTGTATTATCAGCACTTAAACCTGGAAAAATATGAAAAAACAAAAACAACAACAAAAACGTAATTCAGAAACTGCTAGTTGCAGTCTCAAGAACTCCTACACTCCCTACAGAGATCAGCATAGTAGGCAAGGGGATATCTTTCATGAAAACAGATGTAATGTAAAAGGTCTCTAAATGCTGATGGGAATAAAACTAGCTCTATTCTCACTTACCCTTCATGAACTGCTGCTCTTTGCCATTTCATACTGAGTCACTCACTCCACCCCAAGTCAGACGTTTTACTGAACTCCTAGAACACTGCTAACATCTTCATTTCCCAATCAATACACAGCCCAGACACACAAAGTTTCTGATATTACCATTACCTGTCTCAGTGCTTGCTGCGAATACTTTAGGGTGTATCAGGCACTGAGCCAGGTCTCTCACCTGAAGGGGTTTTGTCTAGAAGACACCGGGTTTGTCTCACTGTTAGTGATCTGTCACGTAGGAGCTCAAACAATAGGAGTAGAAACAATATCACCTCGTGTTTCCATTCAAGTGAAAGAGGATTCTTGAGCTCCTTGCTCTGTCTGAGGTTACAATTAAAAAGGATTTGGCGGCAGGGAAAAGATACCTAATTCAGAAAGTTCAATTTTAGGAGCAGTAACTCAATTCACTTTCAGTCTGCATCCCACAAAAGAGGTTTTGTTGATGACGACTAAGAAGTACAAGTGCAAATTTTTCTACTTTCGTCAGACCTGAGAGGATGTGTCAGGGACAGATAGGCAAAGTTTCTCTAAACTTTCCTCCTTCACTAAATACAACTGCATTAGCAGCTCCTGAACCCACACTTTGATTTCAATCTGATCCAAAGCATATCTAAGCAACTGTATACATGGTGGAGGAATTCTCTTTACCATCTCATCTTTATTAGGGAAAATGTGGTGAATAAACTCAAACCAGCTAAGAATTAAGGTCCTTCACTGCCTTTGTTTAAAAACCACAAACTCTCCCTTATCGCCGCAGTTCGGAAGTGAGTCACGATTAATCAATCCCTTGTCCCAGATTAGGAAAGACAGAGCCCAACGCCTCCCGTGCATCCGAGGCAGCGGGACCAGGAGCAGAGGTTAACCATGCACCCCGGGCACCCCGGGCAGCCCGGGCAGCCGGGCGGGGGGAACGGGACGGTTTCCATCCCAAGGCCCGGGCACACGCCGCCAGGCACGGGGGGTCGGGAGAGAGGAACGGAACGGCGATCGCCGCTCCCTGGGAGAATGGGCGGGCCGAGGGGCCTCCCCTTCACCTGCCAGGCGCTCCCTGTCCTTCCCATCCCCCAAAGGGACACGGCGGGGCCAGTCCCGAGCGAACCCGCAGCCCCACAAAGCGGCCCTTGCCACAGCTCAGCCCGCGGCTCCGTCACTCACCGCACATGGTGGCAGCGCTGGCTCCCTCCCGCTCCCGGCAATCGCGGCTGTCACCAGCCCTGCCCCGCCGCCTGCGGCTCTTATAGCTCCGGTTATAGGGCCGGGCCGGGCCTGCCTCCCCCGCCCCCTGCCCGGGCCCCCGCAGGGGCAGAGCCCGGCGGGCCCGCGGCCACTCCCGCCCGGCCCGGCCCCGCCGAGCTCCGCTCACGGGAATCACGGAGTCATTAGCTTGGAAAAGACCTCCCAGATCACCAAGTCCAGCGTCTGACCGATCACACCTGGTCAAACAGAGCCCTATCTGACACGTCCAATCATTTCTTGAACATCTCCAGGGATCGGGACTCCAGCACTCCCCGTGGGCAGCCCGTTCCAATGCTTGGCATCCCTTTCCAAGGAAAAATTCTACCTGATGTCCAGCCTGAACCTTCTCTGGCACAGCTCTAGGCTACATCCTCTGGTCATATCAAGACAGGATGAATCTCAGCTCTGGGTGACTGAGGCCGATCAGGGATTGCCGGGGTGACAGGAGCCCCAGAGAGTCCTGGCTGTGTGACCATGGGCAGCACAAGGAGGTTTTTGTGCACTGATTCTGGTTTTCCCCCTCGCAGTGCCATGAAGGAACAGGACAGGCAGCAAAGCAGTCCATGCTGTCAGGGCAGCCCCTCTTGGAGCTGGGCAGGGGAAGGGATGCCCCGTCCTCCAGCCACAAGAATTTACAGACACACTCAGCCGCCAACTGCGCCCGCACACGGAGCTCCTGCGCCCGTGCTCGGCTGAACGTGGTCACCGGGCCCACCTGAGGGAGAGCCTGAAATCCCGCTCAGCCCGTGGTCTCCTCCATGTACTTGGCAAGAAAGAAACTGCTCCAGGAGCCTCGTCCGGCTGCTGCCTCCTGGTCCAGGCTCTCTCCTGGGGGCAGGCATTGCAAGGAGCAGGAAGGCCATGGCCCTGGTGCAGGGTCAGGTCTGCAGACATGGCCCATGCAGCACCTCCAGCTTTATCTTCTTTTAAGGAAACTCATCTCTTATCTCGGAGAGCCTCCTCCAACCAAAAGGAATGAACGGTGGTTTTTAAAGCGAGCACCTTGCAGCACACTTGGACTGACAGCATTCACAGAGCAGCTTAAGCCATTATTTGAACAAACATGACTTTTAAAAGTAGGCAAAATTTAACGAAATAGTTTCTTCTTCCTTATTAAGAAATACCAAAGTATTTTATAGACGTGATCCTAATTAGAGAATTCTTGAAATTCAAGTGTGAGGTGTCTTATTTAAGCCGGACTTTAATGGCTCTTTTCCTCTTGCATCTCTTTTTGCAGATAATTTTTTACCTAAAGTAGTGATTCCCTCCAACTTCGTCACTTTTCATCTTGATGAGAAGTTGAATGAAGGATAAAGATTGGCACATTAACATATCAATTACAAAAAAACCCTTTTGGTGCCACTTTAAGAAAGAGAAACTTTGTCTCCATTTTAAGGTAAAATACTGTGTTTAAAATATTTACAGGTCCTAAAATTAAAGGTGTTTAAATTCTCTTTTAAATTAGTTTATTAAAAGGGATAAATGAAGTGTATTTTTTGCTTAATGTGTGAAACAGCTATGCACACCATACTCCTTAAAACCCAATATTTCCTTCCCCAAACAGGGCCATGATTTGCAACCATTGTAGTCCCAGCTCTGTTACTGACCTGCCTTGTGACATCAGGCAAGTCATTTTGACACTCCATTCCTGTTTTTCTTGTCTGTTTGGATAACTGCTCCTCCTCTAAAATAATCTCTGATCTTGCTTCCCCCAGGCCAGCCAGAGTAGAGGGGGACATTCCTAATTGCAGCTCTGCATATTAAGTAGCACTGCTATTTATATTAAATTATATATCATAAAGGTAAACTTTTTATTTGTTTCTTGTGGAGCATTTTAACTAATGAGTGATTGATTGCAGTCAGTAGGAAAAAAAACTTTTTTTTTCCCTTAATGTCACTGCAATACTAATTGCCAAAGATCACGAGTTAGAGCCCAAAATTCCACTCATGCAAGACATTTCATGTTTTCATGTGATGTTCCCAGGGAGAAAACTAAATAAAATGAGATTTAACTGCTAGTAAGGACTGCATTAATTACTGGTTAATGTGTCACCTTGATAACTTATCAGTCAACACTTCCCAGATGCATCTGTCTGATGCCATTTGGCTTTTACGTGAGTTTTGGAAGTGCATTAGAGAGTACACTAATTCTTTTTACTGGTGGGTTTGTTTGGCTTGAAGGACACATTTTACAGCACTCAGATGAGATGATCAAACTGATCCCATCTCACAACTTCTTAAACTCTAAAAGCCAAAATATTTGAAAGTATCACCTATTGTATCCAACATAATAAGGATCCAGAAATTCTGCCATACTTTGGAAGGGTGCTCTTCTCACGAGACCATTAAAAAAAAAAAAAAAACAAAAAAAAAAAACGGAGCAGTTTTGCCAAAGAGTTTGTAAAATGAAGATTACAATTTTCCTGCCATAAGAGACAGGCAACTGACAAGCAACAGGGAGGTCAGCTGGTTCAACTTCCTAGTAAAGTTTGAACACTAATCTGAAGTGATACCCAAAGGACAAGGAATTTTTGCCCAGCCACATCTTTCTCTGTTTTTCCTGTCTTCACACAAGGGATCAAAAATAGAAGTAGGAAACAGTAGGGTACAGGATGGAGAGAGATCACTCTATCGTTGTTTTAGTGTCAGGTAATGAGGAATTTGCCTGGTACACCAATAGACAAAGGCGAGGGGCAATGAAAATCATTGAGCATGTGGCTGGAAAGAGGAGGGATTTATTTTTAGGCTCCCTCTGAGCCTAATGCAGGTCCTAGTTCTCATAGCATTTATGATCTGCCCCGAAAAGCAGCCATCAGCTGCTTTTAAACACAGACACTTCAAACTGCATTTGCATACTCAATAGGTACAGATACATATCTGAATACCTTGTTCTGTTCCTTGACACCCACAGGGACTGAATTTCCTGGTGAGGAGTTTCAGTAAGTTCCTTTGTCCCAGGGAGTGAAAGAACCAAACGCTCTCATTAGTAAACAGGGGCAGGAAAAAAGCAGTGGCTGTGAAGTGCAAAAGGGAAGAAGTGTGATAAATATCGAGAAAAAATTAGGAGGAGCAGTTATGCAATGGGACAGGCCACAGAGGCTGGTTTATGGCCCTTTCACTGGTGACACCACTGGCATAGACCCTGTCCTATGAGCCACCACTGAGTGACCTGTGTGTGGTGTGAAGGACATGGGGTGACCAAATGGCAGTCCCTTTCCACTCCAGCACTTCCATGATTATGGTTGGGTTATAAAACCCCTTTTAAATTGCCCTTTCTGGACTGCTGGTTGAGTGGCTACAACATTTTCTGAGAACTAACAGCCTGTCTCTAGATTCATACTGGAATACACAGCACAGGTTCTTATATTAACAACGACAATCCATTATTTTAATTTATATTATATATTTATATAGTACATGTAATTATATATTATGTATTTAGAGTTTTTCTTGCTTCGAAATGTGGAAGTTGAGAGTCTAAAAGCAGCCACTGTACATTACAAATCATCATTCCCCTCAACTAGGCTGCTGCACTTCTGCCAATTTTAGGTATTACTCCAAATAAAAATATTTAAAATGTGGAAAAATTCTGAACATTCTCATCAGCATCACTTTCATTTTAACAAAATGGGACAGTGTTATTCCCTACCAAGACTCTCAAAAATATTTGGGCTGACAGCTTGGTCTGGATCTCTCTGATTTCTTCCCAGTCTGATAACGATGACTTGCTGTTAACCAGGAGTCACTCCAGTGAAGCTGAATTTCACCAATAGAAAAAACAAAAATGAAGTGCTGACCTTGCTGTCGTGTGAAGAAGGTCAGGCTGTGCTTCAGGACACCCTCTGCATCCATTTCAGCTCCACAGCAAGTCTGGAAAACAGTCAGCAGTGCCCTTGAAGACAGCAACACCTTTCTTCTGCTGAGAAGTTCAAAAGAGAGGAAAAAAATGTTTGTTATTTTGATGGTTTTCTCAGTGGAGGTGTCAACTAGCTGCTCACCTAGGATCTGTCTAGGGCTAAACCACTGGTATTTTCAGTTTAAAAGTACATAATAGTAATTAACAGCTTTTAATTTGAGAACAGGGGAGAGTTAATAATCACTTGACACTGTCAAACAGTTGACTTGGAAATTATAAAAATGATGTGTGCTAGGAGGAGTTACACGTAAATGTGAATCAACATCATACCTATGACTGAGAATTAAGTAACCACGATTTAATTCAATAATGGCTTTTCAGCTGAGTGTTGTGAGGAATGTGTAATATAAAACCAACCCAGTTAATTAACTAGATCTTAACTACTTTAAAAAACACAAAGGCACATTTAGTAAAAAGTCATCTAAAGCATTGTGTTTTAAAGAGCATTAAGGGGTTTCCTGAGGTTTTGATGTAAATTCCTCATAACAGTAGCTGCAAATAAATTGGTGGCAAGTATCAGAGAGAAAAATAAATGCCTGGAAAAGTCTATGGGTTTTTCAAGCAAGCCAGCTTTTGGTGCTGGATTTCTCAGCATTGTGTGGGGTCCTTCAGGTCAAGAGTGAGAAATCCTGACAGACTAACACAGATATCTGCATACCTGCTCTCCCCTGCCCCATTTCTGGGGATCAGGTCCATCTACTCACTATTTTTCATAAATTCAGGATTCTCTCAGCTTACATGGGCTTGGAGGGAGCAAAGCTAGCTACTTACAGCAGCTGCAGAAAGCATGTCCATGTAAGAAGTCAAGAAGCTTAAAGTCCAAAGATGCAAAAAGCATGACAAGAAGTTGATTCTCTCCAGCAATGCACCAAAACATGGCTTGGCTGAAAGCGTTTGAGCAGAGAACAGGCTGGAGAACCAAAAAGCTGCTGCAGCTGCTCCCTGTGGCTCATGCAGCTACACCACACCCCACACAGGCCACAGCATCACCTCTGTCTCCTCCACTGAAGGAAAGCCTCACCCTCCTTCTGCAGTTCCTGCAGAGCCCTCCTGGCAGCAGCCACCCTCCGTGTGCAATAACGCTGCTCTCCCCCAGCTGCACTGGCTCACTCATCACCAGAGCAGAGCAGGGTGAGCTGTAACTTCTGCACTGCTCTGGGTAATTTTATTTCTAAGCATTTGGGCCTGGCTTGCTATTCCGGTAAGAAAAATTTCATTCCATTATTCTCTCAATTTGTTTTCACAGCTTTAATGCTTCAAGAATTTATGCCAGCCTTTGAGAAGAACACCTCTGAAGCTAGAAAATGGTTTTGCTGCTGGCTGCACTCTAGGTTTGCCCTTCAAACAGTTCTCTGGCAAGAAGCTTCTGATTTTGCAAATAAAAACCTGTTGTTTTGCAGAACCCATACCTGTACTCTCCACAAAGCCAAGCTGAGTAACAGTCCAATTTTCTCCACTGTCTCACCCCTAACATTGTTTCTGTCACCACTGCCCAGCAAGAAGCTGCTACAGCAGCAGCTGGAATGAGCTGGAGGGAGGGAAGGTGCTGTGTGAGTTCCTGCCACACAGCTCCAGTTATCAGCAGTTCTAGGCTGAAAGAAAACAAACCCAGGTTTCTAAAAGCAGCCCATACAACAAGATGCATCCGGCTTTACCCCACACATTCAAATCTATTTGTTTTATCTATCCCTATCCCCAAATTGTAATCTGTCCCTATCACTTCCTTCTAATTGAGATAGGCATCAAAAGACTACATACTGGGAATTTAAACACCACCTCTTCCCCTTTAAAATAAATAAATGAGGGGAGCCCAGATTCAAGCTACAACAGTAATTTTTAGGACTGATGTATTTAATACTGCAGCTTCAGTGCTCCTGTTTATTTTAGAGAAGAGTGAAAGTACCTTAGGTCCAAGCACAGGTAACCAGGGATTCCCCAGCTTTAATAAATAAAAACCAGTTATCATAGATATGTGATGCTATTGTTTAGCAACTGATACAGTATTGAACAAAACTCTTCTCACAGGTGGGTTATTTTCTATCCCAAACTCAAAGCCATTGTCATGATGTCTGCTCTTGCCTGCAGATTCTATATTTCTCCTTCTTCTGATCTTGACACAATGACAGCTACAGCTTCTTCAAGTTGTTTTCCTAACAGCTTGTGATCTTGTTCTTTTGGCAGCTTATTCAAAGAAAAATGACATTAAGTCTATTTAAATAGAAGCAGTCATTTTCTTTCACTGACAATTAATTACTCATCTATATCTCTGTTTCCAGGGGTTTGGTGTTATTAGATCTGCCTTAATCTACCAGTTGTCAAAATCAGATTTGGGCACATCAACATTGGTAGAAATAATGATATTGCACACAGGAGATTCCAAGATAACTTTTCTATCACCAGCCATATGCAAAACCAGTTCAGTTTTTGTGCAGTTCCTCTGTACTAGAGATTAGGAAGCACCTAAAAAAAAATATTGCAGAGCGTCTCTTTATTTACTGCACACAAAGTATTGCTACAGAACAGGGTGATAGAGACCACTGAGTAGAAGTCACAAGTTGATAATTAACAGAAATAGTGCTCTACAACCTGTGAAAGTGTGCAGTATGAGATCCCTAAATTGGCCTGGAATGGCGGAAAAGTTGTGCAGTGAAATGGCAGCTCCCCCACAGCGTCACCTCCAGTGCCCGTCCCCCACCACACCACGTCCTGTGCTGCCACTGCCCCTCGGGCTGGACTGTAAACCTGTCCCTCACACCTTCACACCTTCTGGCAGCTACACGGTGAAACAGCTCTCATGACCAAGCAATGAACTGCACTGCTTCACTGTCAGTAAAAATTCCTTGTATTTTCTCTCTTTTTTTTTTTTTTTTTTTCCATTTTTGTTGTAAATAAAGTTTTCCTCTATTAAGCACAGGATTTTTGTGTTACAGTAAAATTAGAAATCCCCTTCGAGGGTCCCTCAATCAGATGGACTCTGTCTAGTCCTAACAGCTCCAATTACTAAATGCATTTAGAACTTCATGTTTAGAGTGTCCCATGAGATGCATGAAAGGATGGCATCCCTGTGGGGGTGTTTATGCTCTTGTACTGCAAAGTTGCCTTTGGCAACCAGAGTTCCTGTGGTATTGTCATTGGGCTCTGGGTACTTTGGTGTGAACATACCAGATGGGGTAAGCTGAGGACGATGTTTTGCTTCAAAATTGAGTTTTCTGCTTTCTGTCAGCCTACAGTTTACCTCATCATTGTATGTGGGCAAGTGGGAGACAAGATCATGGTTTTTCATCTCCACTTTTAACTGTACTTCTTCGAGTTGTGTGCATGAAACTGAGCATGTATTTCTTAAATGTTTCCTACTGTTTCTGCAATTTAAAAAGAAAAAATACTAACTCATGGTAACTTGGACAAAATTTAAGGAAGAGTTTGGGAAGTAAGAGAAAGTTGCTAGAAAACTAAAGAGGAATAGATGTTTCTGTTTACTGTATTTTAGTTACATCTTAAAATGAAGGGATTTACTCTTGAAAGGTATTCTCCTGCAGTCAAAACATCTAATTTCAATTCAAGTCTGAAACCTTTTTCTTGTGCTGTACATTTTGACAGCAAAGACAGGCAGTTTTCAACTCAGTTGACCAAAACTTGCTGGCAAACTTGAAACCCAAGCAGCTAAATCCCTTATTTGTACAGCTGCAGGCACTGGGCTCTCCTCCACCCCCCTCAGATGATCGTGTTGCAGGACATCCACTCTGAGGCTGTAACCCTGGGGTCCTGCAGCAGGACAGGGAGTGATCATAAGCCTCTTCTGTCCTTACAGGCTACAACAGTTCTGCCCATGTTTTGAAGGGAATTATTGCTAAAATCTTCTAACCATAGTAATGTTTAAACTGGTGCCTGTACAGCTACAAGCACAGCGTTGCTGCAGCCCGAGATCTGAAGGCAATGCAGTCAGTCCAGGCTGAAAGCTTGGATATGTTGTTATAATACAGCTCAATTACATTTTACATTAACTCAGACACAGGTAGGTGTTGAATGAAATGGCCAACATTTAACAGGAGTGTGTGCTTTTATGAGTCTACCTGGCATGAAAAATTGAAATTACTCCCAAGCAACATAAATGAATGCAGTTTTAACTTGGATGTGCTAAAAGTATCACAAGTTCACAAAACATTTTCAAATAAAGAACCATTGTATTTTATATCACATATCTTCTGGGTTCATTTACAAGAAGCAGCAGTAAAAGAAGGTAGAAGGAACAGCTTCACAGCCTGTCCTGCATCTGTCACTGGAGTTACAGCAAGAATTTCCATGTTGGAAAACAAAGGGAAGCAAGTCAGTTCACAAGAACCAGCATCCTTGGCACCAAGGACCAGAATTTTGCGACTTTAGCTTTGCAATGACTTCTGTGAAGGGTCCAGTGCTTCCTGAAATGTGTCATGCTAAGAAAATCTCAGATAGGAATCTTTCACTTTTCCAAGAAATGGGGGATTATCATCTGCCATAATTATACATTACAGTTTACAGAAAAAAAATTCCAATTTCGTTGTCTCTTAGTCACATTGCTTACTGGCTGAGTGTGAGGAGCACAGATGTTAAATAACCAGCTGCAGCACCTTCTCTACATATTAGATTTGAGAGGAGGGCTGCCAGGGGCTTAGCTAGTCCTTAGTCCAACTGGAGAGTCATCATCCTGTCTGGACTGGGGCAAAGCTTTCTTATGACATCACTTCTGCTTCAAGGCTGCTGTGACACACCAAATCTGCTTCCCTGTCTGCATGGGAGGGTAACACTTAATTCAGCTTGGATATCCAAGAGGACCAAGAATGAGAAACAGAAGTTTTTAATATTTTTTTTTAAAAAAAACCCAATCCCCCCACTCCCAGAGAAATTTATCTAACACGTCTAAGTCCCAGGCAATGCAGTTTTGGTAACTTGTATTTACCTAAGGCTTAAAGGCTTTCCCAGACTTTACAAGGTGTGTGTAAACCATGAGCAGCACAGGCTCCAGAAGCTCATGCTGAAGCACCCTTTGTAGCAGATCCACGGTGTGTGCTGAGAGATTTTAGCAGGAGAGGTTTCACATGCCTGTTTTCCCTCCCCACCTCCCCTTTCTTATGGAAAGGCGGCTCTCCAAAGCCTCGTTATTTGTTACGGTGCTGCTTGTGCTTGTCAGAAAGCTGTTGGCCCTGGACCAGAGCCCGGGCTCTCCCGGGGCTCAGCATCACAGAAGTGTAACAAGATAGGAAATATTTGTTGTCTGAAGGATAATGGGAAGTGGAATAGCAGGGAAGGGTGGATCCTGGGGCAGACTTGGAGCACAGGATCTCTTGGAAAACGCTGTAGAAATAGGCTGCCAGGAGCTGAGACAATGCCATTGTCCCCAAAAAGAGGGGGGGGCTGGAGCAACAAATCTAGATGATGGGAATGGATGAAAAACCTACAAAGTGGAAGAAACAGATATAAGATTCTGAGAAGGGAGAGCTCAAAGCAGAACCTGGCCAAGAGCACTGCCAGACCAGCAGCAGGGCTGGTGCCTGCCTTGGGAGGGCTCAGCACTCCTGTGCTTTCACTCAGGCAAAGAATTTTTTTACTCCTGCCAAACAAATTCCACCTCCATCTTCTTCCTGGCAGTTACAGTACTGAAATGCTGCAGTCTGCTCTCACTAAGTGCCTAGAAAACAAACTCAAACCAATCCACTCCTGTCTTGAGTCAGGATGTCACAGGTTAACATTTGCTGTGCAGTTTTTATTCCTGAGCAGGAGAAAAAATTCTTTGGAGGGGAAAAACTGCACAGTTTGAACTCTTCAGTGAATAAATTAATATCCCTTTTCTGTCTCCTCCCCTTTCCTTTCTGATGTTAGTACAACTGCAGGCTTTAGTTGGTGTTCTCCAAATAAACCTGAATTCCAGAGAAGGTCTTAACAGCTCCTCTTCTCAGGAAAGGGTTTGCTGTCACAAATAAAGCAAACCAGGAAAAAGTAATTTTCAAGTGATTTTCCTGTCCAGTCACTTCTTTGGTGAAAGAGAGTAAAGAACTCTTTAACACCCCTCATGATGAATTTTCAGCTCTGTTTATTTTGACTTTTTGCAGCTAAGCAAAAAAATAATTTAAAAAAATCCAAAAAAACCAACCCACGTCTGAAAATTTCCACTAATGAATTCCAGACTTCTGGACTGCAAAACCATCTGCTTTCTCCCAAGTCATGTTGTCAACAACTAAGCACAGCTGTATGAAGGGTAACAAAATATTGCAGTTAACTTGTGTTTCTACACCCTCAGATTTGCAGGGTTATTGAAGAGCAGCAGAGAAACCCACCAGGTCCAATGCAAGGCTTTAACTTTAACTTTGTGAAGTTAATGTCTGCTTATGCTGATCACATTTAGCAGACAGGTTACACAGGTGAACCATTTTCATTTGTTTTGAAAATTCTTATAATAAGGAGCCAGTGGATGGCAAAGCACACTACCCATCCTGGGAGGCAGGAGTTGGGATGCTGCACATTACTGATGTTAAATAGCTCCATTTCTGCTGTTGTCCAGGCAGCCCAGCAGCTCCAAGGAGACTGTAAGTGTATGAACTAGAAGGTCCATTGAGCTTGTGGTGTCTCTCAAACCAAATAATTGCATTAACACTGCAAACAAGTCAAATTTTGTCCAGCTCTGTGGATCAGATCCATCAGGGACATCCAAGCCTGCACATGGCAAGGGCCTAGCTTGGAGTGCTCCCTGAATGTGCTGCAGGCACCTGGAGCATCCTCTGCAAAAACAGCAGCCATGAGCCTTATCCCCCATTGCGCCATGTGATGGCAAGAACCTGATTAAAGCCTTAGCACTAAACCCTGTCCTCTTTTGAAAGACACTACGGGATCTTCAGGGACTCTGAGAGGTTCAGGCCCACCTTTCTATGCCCTCCTGCAGACATCAGCTCCAGAAGCACAGGGCTCCTGCTCACACATTTGGCATCATCACTGAGACTCGACAGCAAAGGCACCAACCTGAGGCAGGCCCTGCCTGTAAAAGACAGCTTCCCACCACAAACAATAACAGGCAGCCTGGTGCTCCTCTTGAATAGGTCAGGGGTTTATTTTTTGCCTTTGGAAGGTGGTTTCTAACAAAATTTTCTTCAGATAGACACAGTTGAAGCAATTGCTTCTTACTTTCATCCCATTAAACACATCCTCATCAACTGCAGAGGTAAATATTGTAAAGTAAATAAATTTTTAGCAAAGTCTGATTCTGGTATCTTTGGGAGCTGCATCCTTAATGCCAACTTCATCCTTAAAAGTTCTAGATACATTTACAATTTTTAAAGAAACACAAACTATTTGATCAATAGAATTAATATAAAAATTCAATGCCCTAATAAGAGGGCAAGGAGAGCTGATGCAATGGAAGGCTTCCTACATTTTCCTAAAATGTTTTTAATTTCCAAGTTTCCTCCTTTCCTTTCTTACAGCCTTTCTTTTAATAAGGCACAAAGGAAAAAGAGTCTTTGAGATAGACATTTAGAAACTGAAACCAGATATTTGACATAGAGCCTGTCAAGTATTTCAAGTCAGAAATACCCATCAGTGCATTAATAGCTTGTGCTTCAATTGTTACAGCCTACACGAGAATATTTTTTCCAGATAGGCTGGGAAAAAGCACAACTCTGAATAGAGCCCATCTTTCCTCCTAGGGACAGAGCTCCTATAAATTTCCATGAACAGAAATAAATATTATTTTGGTTATTTTCTGACTAGCAAAATACAAAACCCAGTACGAAATCTTCTGCTCTGTACTCTGTTAATGATGTAAACCACAGCTTACTCACTGCCTTGAACCTAGTGCCTGCTAATACTTAACCAACTTAAACTTCTTCCTTGTCCTTTAAATTGATGGATTTTAAAGATAGTGAAAAAACCCAAACCACAAAACAAAGACCAAGCAACAAAAGAAACACTTTTCCTTCATAGGCATAACCAGTCAGGTACAAATGGTGATGACTACATAAATAAATAAAATATAGCAAGGATAAGAGAAGTTCAGCCACACAACAGAGTGATTTACCTGATCTACAGCAGCTGAGTTAATTCACAGGTGGAGACTACCAGCTTTTCAAGGAAAGATCCCAACTACACAGCTGCTTCAGGAACCTTAGTTCTATTTTCCATTGAGGTGGTCTGAGGACTTAGGATGAGATCTGAGCTTTTGGAAGCATAAACTACATTTACAAATGTTGCATCCATGAGGTCTTTCTGTAAACTGGCTCTGAAGGAAGCAGCCTCATGGGAGTGTTCAAGAGCAGCAGTGGTACATGTGCTGCTCTTTCTGCTGCACCAACCACCTGGGTGTGGCTTTGCAGGTCCTGAGCCTGGCCCCAGGGCTACCCTCGGGATTATCCCTTGAGTCAAAACAGGTGAGGATGAATAGATGAAGCCTATTTATTCCTTTCTTATTCAGACTGGTGGATTCTAGGGTTTAATTGCTTCTTATCAGCTCCAGGCCATGTGGTCACTGGCTATATCCAAGGCTAACTCAGAGAATCTTCTCCCACTGATAATTTGCATCCAGTACCTGTGTGTCTGCTTATGCTCATATCTGTCACTTTTCCTTAGATAAGCAACCAGGTGCTAGGAAAATTCCTAAGAAAGCAAGTCTTTATTGCTGGAAGCTCCGAAGCTTCTGGCAACCCAAGAAGGACAGTGCTGGGGGCAGTAAATGCACTTTGGGGCTGGGGTAAGGGCTGCCTGTTATAGCTGAAATCTCAGATGTGTGCCTGTGGCTTTTAATGAGCAGAGCTGTATGTAACACAGATTATTCACAGCACCTACAAGTCAACATTTGCATCTGGTTTACAAGGGCAAAACATCTGCTGGGGAGATAAAATATGGTGGTAAATAGATAGTCTTACTCCTTCTCATGGGATAAAGGACTTATCAAGGTCCCAAAGAAAGCCAGAGGCAGTGTATGATGCTGAGGATGGAGCACCTGTAGTGTCTCTGTCCCAGTCACAACAGTCCTCCTCTCACCTCTCAGATCACACTTGAAAACCAAAGGTAATGAAATATTTCATTTTTCCATACAAGAAGTCTCTCAGATGATCTAGTCGGGTAGGACCTGCCCTTTACAAATTTTGCTTTTGAAGACTCTTATTACCTTGCAATTCTTGCTGGTATGTTATTCTACACTTGAGAAAACACATCCAAGAGGAGACAATGCTTTTTTTTTTGGCCAACAAAAATGAAGGAGCAATTCCAGTACTCATCTCTTCTTTACCTGTTCCTACTGTCCTGTCATGTGCATTGCTGTTGAAACTGTCAAAATGCAATAAAAGCTTTGGCCTCTTGGCAACAAAAAGAACTAAGAAGTGTTCCCTGGGTAAGCTACATCCAGTTGTTGTTCCTTTTTTATTAAAGGACCATGGTTCATAAATAGCACTTACGGACAACTTAGAGGAGGTTTCAGTAGTGACTGACATGGTCCATCTTTTAATGGATCTGACCACTGTGGACTCGGCAGAAAATTAAAAGGCAGGTCTGCGAAATTAGCAGGAAATATATTCTTTTCTGGTAGGCAAAAATACAATTCCTTTCTACCAAATTTGGCTTATATTTAACAAAACATATTACACAGATGGAGATTTCTTTCAAAAACAAATTCGCTATCCTAAGCTAACCAAAATTTAATGGCTCTGGTAGAACAGTTAGATGCAAAATAAACTATCGACCAATATTAGTTTCCTTTTCTCTTTTAGATTGATGTTTTGTTTGCCAGTTTGTTGTATTTTATTTGGGCATAATTGTTGGAATAATAACACTATAAGGGAAAGTTCAGCCTCTGATTTTATGAAAATGCTTCTTTCCAGTACTTGTGGTTGCTCTGCTTTCCATGTTTTGATTCAGGCAGAGAAAGAAGTTGGGTTTTAATCCTGCTTAAAATGAAACTAAACCCACAGACATTTTGCCAGGTCTTTTGTGGTAAAGCAGTATCCTCACTGTTTGCAACCAGCCTTTCTGCTTCCTTCCACAAAGTGAGGCATCAGAAGAACACTGTTGGGAGAGCAAGCCATCAAAAGGAAGGTATCTTCAAGGGAAATAATTTCCTTCTCCAGACTGAATTTAGATATCTAAAAAGCTTCCAAGAAAATGGCTTAGCACATGCATTATATTCCCCAGCACCCCACTGTTAGCAGCTGCACTCAGAGTTTCAGCAGTCACCGCACAGAAATGTAAGAGCAGTTTTCGCCAAGACAAGAAGTATCAACGGATGCAGAGCAGGAGCCCAGTTTTACAAGGGACTCCCCACTCCTCATGACTTTCCTTTGAAGCACAATCCCTCTAGCCCAGATGTTGGAGTTCCCAGTCTGCAAACTGGTCAGAACAGGCTCTGAGCAGCTGATTTCCCGACCTTCACAAAGTGCTGTAAAAGCACAATGTACCCCTTCAGGGACATGAAATACCTGTCGAGTCTGCTTTCTGCTTAGGGGTGTCTCTAAGGTGAACCCTACAACTAAACTTGTGGCATTCTCCTTCAGCTCTAAAGCACCGGTTAGACCAGGGGAAAGGTTAAATGGTTCAAAGGTTAAATGAGCTTTAGCAGATCCTATTTAAATCTCATGCTCAATCACTGATTTTTTAAATATAAATGTAGGAAAGTCGCTAAAGTACAGATCATTAAAAATTCTTGAATACCAGTTTCCTTGGGTTTATAATGCCTTGTGCTTAGGCAACTTGGGAATTTAAGTCCTGAGCCTCTAAAAGCAACTCAGCAGCATTTTCAGCCCTTGGTAGCCACTTTTCAAGTTACACTTGGGAAGGGCACAGTTAAGGAGGAAAAGATGTCCTTTGGGAAATAAACTGCACTGAAACATCAAATCTACCCACAAATGATGTGATATGAAAGATGATCAGATGATAAAGCAGATGCTCAATGTATCTCTCTGACCTGATATGGGTATCTGAGACAAGGAAGAGTTCTCTCTGCCAGAATAGCTGTGAACCCTCTCCCAGATGTGTCTGTAACATATCCATCCCCTACCAGCCAAACCCATCCCACACCTTTCTCAAGTGCCCCAGTTGCCCTCCAGCTCTTCTTTGTGTGGGTGCCCTGTCTCTTTCCTTCTCGATGTACAGGAAGAGATTCAACTTTCTGATCCCCACCAGTGACCGTTTCCTTTACACCTTCTGCAGGAGCCATATGAGTTCAGAGAATGAGGATCCATCTGCACAAAATATGTTGGGCTTTATTCTACTCTTGCTAGGAGTTTCTTCAGCTCTAATGCAAGGCTGAATTAATCTGTTCCTTGCAAAATCATCTAAATATTAAAGCTATGTCCTTAAACTGTTTTGAAGCCTTTTGGTGAAATCTACTCTGGAAAACGCTCCACTTGATTATGATGCCAATAATGTCTCTAAAAGTTCTCTCCAGCGAAGGGAGTGACATAAAAACTTTAATTCCTTTCTTACTACTCACTCTGCCGTCTGCCCTGTGTGTAGAAACAGTTGAGTGATGGGATCATGTGCGTCTCAGTGACACATCCATCTGAGCTAATGCAGGAAGGGGCTGTACCAAGACAGAAATGACCTGTTGGAGTTGTAGCGTCAGATCTTGCACTTTTGGGAACCACATTTCATAACCTCCTGCAAGAAACGTAAGCTCAAGAGTGGCATCAGCTGAGCAAGAGGCAGGGAAATGTAACCTAGAGAAAGTCCAAACCACCTTCTAGCCAGCCAATTTACATTAACATTGGCAGATTTGGACTGATGAGCAGAATTGACCAGATGGAAATACAAGCACGCAGCTACCAAAGAGTTGTAAAAGACCCGCAGAGATACTCAGTCTCCCATGTGTGTTTGCTGGAAAATTACCTGTAGTTATGTTGCTGAGTTGCCTGTAGATCCTCAGGCCAGCTGGTTACACAGGATGAACTGACTGGTGGCAACTTCCTGACTTCTACTGGCCATGACTTGATCGCCTTTGGGCTATCTACAGCCATAATTCAGGGAACCTGGCTCACCTTTTACTGGGTTATAAACCTGTCTAAACAAACAAATTTGAAGTGTAGCTGGGCTAAACCAACAGCAGAGGTTAAAGACAGGGTCTCCAAGGAAAATAACTGAATAGCACAATTTGGGAAAGAGCCAAAGCTGAACACTGTGTTTTGTTTCCAGTGTTCCTAATGAAGACCTAAAGTAGAAAACTTAGAATTGTTTGTATCACCTCAGTAGGAAACTGGGCAGTTTTAGGGTTCTGCAGCAGAAATGAATCCTAGAAGATAGCTAGAGAGGTGATTTCAAGTATCACCATTTTTTAATTCTCACTACCTAGATGAAAACACCTCTTTAACACCTGGTGTTTCGTTGTGACTTCAGCTCTCTAAGAACATCACTGCCTTTGCAGAAAAAGGTGTTGAATATAACAACCTGGACAATGCTTTAAACAAAACACCAGACAATAGCACTAGGTCTGAAATCTCCTCTGAGAGACTCTGGTTTACAGCAGGGTGAGCCATACCTGACACTAGTTGTAGCAGATAGTGGCTTCTTCAATGACATCACACACAGATTTTGGGCGTGGGAGATCTTGGATTATGACAGCTCAGTAGCTTTCATTTGCACTGCAGAGTCTATCAGATTTGGGTTTTAAATTTGACACTGCAGATTACAAGCAGTTTTGACCCTCATGAAAAGAATTTTCTCCTTGATCTTTACCATTCAACTGAGCCAGTCTTACACTTCCCCAGCAGGGCACACTGATGAAAACAGGCTGCTATTGTAGGCTCTGCTTTCTGTACAAATCCAGACTTGCCCATTAGCTAAACCATATTTGCTGCAGGGGAAAAACTGTAGATTTTTTTTTTCTTTCCTATCCCACTTCTTCTTTTCTCTGAGGCATCCATCCTAACATCTCATCCTAGCACTCTGAACAACATCAGAGCATGACACCACCAGTAAGGCAGAGAACAGCAGCAGCAGCCAGAACTTTACCTCTGAGCAAAGTTAGTCAGTGGCCATCTGAATATTTACACTGAATGTTTTTTTTTTGCAGCTTCCACCAAAGGGTGTTTGTTTTTGTCCACTCCTTTTATTTCCTCAGCAGCAGCAGAGATGTTTTGAATAAGGCAAGGGGAATACTTCTGATTGTTTGGATTCTGCTCAAGATGGACAGATTTATGTGTTTACCCTGGAAATGACTTATTGGATCATACTTTTGAGCAGAGCCAGGGAGCCCCCTTGCCTCCACCTCCCCCAGTCCCCAGGGCTCTGCCATAATGTGGTTTTCATTATAAACACGAGCATTTTCTTCCTTACCAGAGTACTTTTTGTTAAGCAAGGAGGAGAATAACTAGGAAACTCAACCTCTGAAGGAAAAAAAATGATTAAGATTATTGGGGGAGATAAAGGTATTTTAGACTCATATGTGCGTAGTGGTGTTAAAGATGTGATGATGGAGGGTGAGGGAAGCCTTATCCTTTGAGTACAGTGCAGCAATGTGATAAAATAAGGATTAGTTAAGAGCAGACTTCAAGACTCAGTTTGGATTTTTGGTGTGCCCAGGTTATTGCTGCAGTTCAGGTGAATTGTTTCAATTCAGTTTCTTTCAGTGGTGACCTTACCAAAGGAACATTCCTGCTTGCCAGCCCACCAACCTGGGGCTGCCCCTTGCAGCTGAGTGAAAATGATAAACTATTTCTAGAAAGATAAAGATGTTGAAGAAATTCCTCTTCAGTTTCACCTTTATTTGGGCATTACTTTTTCCATGCCTTCATTATATGAGGGTTAATCAAATCCAAGATACCTCTCTTGTTTCTGTCATGTCCCTACAATGCACTTTGCAGGAATACCAGAATATAAACTCCTTTGCCTGGAGGAGGAGAGGACAGAAATCCCCTGGGTAAAGAATTAATTGCCACTTTTTGGTGACAAAGTATTCATCCCAGTAACTTGCTGAGCGACTGAGTTTGTGCAAAGCTTTTTTGCCAGCTTCATCCATGTCACATTTGCTCTGCTGAGGGATTAGAGCCCAACTGCCTCCTTAAAAAAAACCCCATTTTTGTAGATCTATTACCTGCAAGGAGAGCTGGGACACCAACAGAGAGATCAGTCTTGTGCACTGAGCCCCATTCACCCCAAATCCCACTAGTGGCACAACAGCAGCCCATCCACAGAACACCACTTGCTGCAGACCCCAGGGAATGTGGGCTGCTGTGAACATTTCAGCTCAGTTTTTTGCCCTATGGAAGTGTCCCAATAAATCCCCAAAATAGTATCAGAGCTTGGAGGGATTCCTGCCTCTGTAGCCCCTTGATATAGATCAGTTTCAGGGGCTGATATGTATCCAATTACCAGAGTTAGCATCGTGGTAGAAGAGAAATTCCACTGGATGACAGAAAGCTCTCCTGTTACCCTCCTAAGGGGAGATGAACTGAAGGTCTGCAGGGCAGAACTGCTCTTTGACATGTCAAGTTCCAGCCACAAGAGGTTATCTCAAACATCTGCTGTTGATTTTCGTGACCCTGGAGGCAGACACATCTCACACAGCAGCTTTGCCTCTGTATTTGGTGTGCCTTTCTTTAGCCTTCCCTTTTACTTTTTCATCTCTCACTCCATCAGTGTGGGTTAATGTAGAGGAAGCTTTACTGAGTGATTTCCTGGTTTATATGATACTTTTACTTTAATGAGGATGAGAGATGATGAAGCTGAGCAGCGAACAAGTCTATCTGAAATTCTGAGGTTTCCATGTGAATTCCTGGGGTGGGGTTCATGCACCCCTCCCACAGCAGTCAGGCATGAGGAAGCCTTTGATGCATGAGACATGACAGAGTCACATTTCCACAATGAGACATTTCCAAATTCTTATATTTTCTCTTCTGATATTTCCTTTTCAGCTGTGGCCTTGCATGAGAAAACTCAATAATGTTGGTTTTTAAAGAAAACACAAAAGCTAGCAGATATAATGACTGAGGATATTGAGCAAGGAACCATTCACCCAACTGTAACCACTTGAATCATTCTCCAGATGTACCTAGAGCATCCCTACCATGTCACACGGAATTATCTGTGGCAGAGAAGATCAGCTGCCATGCCTGGGACAGAACCAGTGTAGCTGAAGCTCTTCTAGAGACATTTTTTTAGACATTTTCAGTCTAATAGCAAAGCTTGGAGCAATGTGACATTTCTTGCTTTGGGTGGGACGAATGATATTTCGTTAATCATTGCTTGTTTTGGAGTTACATCACTGTCCATGAAATTGAAAAACAGAGTATGTTGTGTAGTTTCAGGAGGCTTGACCATCAAATTACGCAAGTCATCTGTAGCAGGGAAGTGAACAGGTCACTCCTATGGTTACAACGCCCAGTGGGGTTTTTTTCCTTCCTAATGTCTTTTTCATCTGAAAGTGACTGTGCCCAAATCACACTGAAAATGACACAACTGAAAAGTTTTGTCAGTGACTTCAGCTTTACCAGTGATGATGTTGAAGATGCAGACTGTCCCAGCAAAAAAACTTCTATTTTCCATGTATTAAAAATCAGACAAAGAGCTGCTAGAGTGAGGCCCATTAAATTTAACCATAAAATGGTTTAAATTTGTCAGTAATATTTTAAATAGCTGACATTAAGGAGTTTTGTAACTTGCCATATTTATGCATGGGAAATACACAACCCAACTGCCATCACCCTTCAGCATTACAACATGACTGGCCATTTTCAGTTGTGACCTTTGCCCACGCTTGTACATTGCTCAAGGACAGTAAAATTAATACCACAGGGATGGATGAATTCTTTGTGGGATCCAAGATATTCTCTGCTGGGTACCCAGATCCAGCTGGCTGCCCTTTGCAGCAGGGGGTCCTTGTAGATGTGGGCTCTTCTGGACAGAGCATTTCTGCGTGCACAGCAGAAGTCAGGATCCTGCAGCAGATGCTGGAATTTTCTTGCCAACTGCAAGCCTTGGAGCACTTGGAGATTTGGCCAGTTCTTATTGCTGTTGAAGGTAATGGATTTTGACACCATTCTTGATGGGGAGCACAACCAGTCTTCCAGGGGGGGTTTCTCCCATACGTGTGATTAAATGTGTGTACAAGCTCCTGAGTCAGTATTTCATCGGTCATTCCTTTAATTGAGTTTGTACTTTTCAGACATACAAAATAAACATTGATTTCCTTTGTTAAATGGAGAGCAATAAACTGGGGTTGGATACTTTTATTATCAGGAAATAGTATAATGCCCAGGAATCAAAAGCGTGCAGGTTAGTATGCTGTAAGCTAACCCTGGGATGAAAACTTCCCATTACTGGTATCATAAAAAGACTTTGCACAACAGTGTTCATTCACATACATGTTCATATTTGTACATGAAGCAAGATGTGGCCAGCCCATAAAAAATGTAGAGAATGAAAAAGCAAGAGAAACAACAAATAAAATTATAATCTTCTCCATCTACAATGTTCAACTACATTTGTGTTGGATCAGAGCTTGGCTGCTGAGGATGAACTTTCAGACTATGTTGTTCCCATTTTTGGTTCTTTAGGGAATTGGGGGGATTTTCCTCTGAATTTTCATAAGCTCTTCTTTTTATACAGCAAAAAGCTCACCAAATACAGAGTCACAGTGTTGTAGACAGGCAGGAGGAAATGCTAAATGGAATTTTATTCTTTGCATTTTGTAAACTTCATGTGCCCACAAAGTCTTGGGCAGAAAGCTCCTTGGCACATAACCATTACATGGCTGGGAGGCAGACACACTGATTTCTGAAGTGGAAGAAGCCAAGATGTTGGAGCCTGATATGCCACTGCAGAGGCCAAAATAATAATTAGTGGATTGTTTCAACTCTGAAATTCCAATATCCAAATATAGTCTGAGACTCTACTGCCACACCAGGAATGGAGCTGGGAAGTCCCTGTAGTAGCTTGTAACAGAAATGTCTGTTAAGAGACAAGGTTTGAAGTAATTAAAGAAAATGTAAAAGCTGGATACATTTAGAACTTTAGTACAAGTTTTTAAGATTTAGTACAAGATTTTAAGACCCAGAACTCAGAATATACCATCTGTTGTATGTTGATTCTTAATTAATTTCTGTACAGACCAGTTCTTATCCCACTTTGAAGATCTGTCATTTACCAGGTAGTGTCAAAGAGCTCGTCCACTGCATTTGCTTTCCATCAACATTTCATGGCCAAGAGCTGACCATGTCCATTGAAGCTGCTCAGAGAGTGAGCCTAAAATTGAGAAATGACCAATTTCTCTGGGCTTGAGGGCCCACTTCATTTCTAGTGCCATGGTGACATGGCAGTTCATGTAACTCAGTAACACCTGCCTGACCCTGCAGCAGGCAATATTCCTAGGGGCCAAATTAAAATCCACAGCTTTCTAGTTTCAGATCTAGCTGCTTCTCCCAAACCATAACTATATGGTTGATTAGAATTTGGAGTCTTTAGTAATTGGAGTTGTGCACTGAAGACCATATCAAGGAGATCTCACTTAATGTGATGCACTCAGCCCACGATAAGCACAGCAGTGATGCTGGAGGCACCCAACTGCAGTGCCACTCCTGACAGTGCCTGGGTGGAGGTGATTTAATCAGTGTTTTCAGCATAATAGTGAATGTTTTCAGCTTAACAGTGAGGGATTCTAAATTGAATATGCAGCCCAAGTAATGCTGGCTGCCCTGTCCTCTTTTCTCTCTGTTATTTTTAATCCTTTTGTTGCTATGGGAAGTCTTGTTGGGATGTTTCTGATTTGGAGATTGGTGCTTTGCATCATTTCCCCTCTTGCTTTCTCTGTTGTGGTAAGCAGTGAGACACTATAGTAGTTCACATTTATTTAAGTTTCTGGATTTTTTGGATGGTAACTACTCACATATCCCCTTTCTGTAGCAGCTGTTTTTCTGTAACTTGCATCTGTGGCATATTTTTGAGGCCAGGAGGTAACAGATTTGTTGCTGAATGCAGACATAATGTATGTTGTCAAGGCTCATACGCAGTGAAAATCTGCATCGCTTCAGCATGCACCAGGGTTTATTTGTTTTCTCAGTTCAAGCCTCCCTCAGTGATCGCTTGCTGGCTGGAGTTTGGCATAAATTCTGTGGCAGGATCAAGGGAGCTGATAAATCAGGAGTATTTCAATCACTAAGTCAGTCTGGGGTACTGGGGGTGGCAGGGGGGACTTTTACTCCAGCATCTGTGGGGTTTTAAGGCAATAAAGTACAGGATTGTAATAGGACACTCTTTGGTTTCTTATGACACTTAAAATGTTCACAAGAGGACACAGGAGCAAACCTTGGTTTGTGCCTGCAGAGAAAGAGCTGTTTGGGCTGTGTGGGGCTGTCCTGTTTCACACCAGTGATCTGCTCCAGAGGATGTCCACAGTGACCAGCACAGAGAGCAGAGTGTGAGAGACACAAAAACATTCCCATGTCACTGGCACCAGGCTGGCAAAACTGGGCTGAGCTCTCCAAGTCCCACATTGAACCCAACATGGTTCCTGGGGTTTTGAATCTGAATCTCTCCCATCTCTTTGGCACAAGGCAGCTCTGATCAGTGATGGGCATCTCACATCCCTTCCAGCCCCAGAGGCTCATCAGACTGGGCAGAGGTTCCTGCTGCTTATTTTACTGTTCTGAAGGGAGAGCATTCATGTTTTCCATTGCAGCAGTCCTCCTTGCTCTCCAGCAGCTGGCACCAAACCCCCCAGCTTGGCAGTTCGTGAGAGAGGGGAAGGAAACATGACCAGAAAGTATGAGAAAGGCAGAAATAATGGATTTTAGGGGAGGATCTCCTTTATCTGATTTACAATTTCATATACCCTGTCAAGACTCACATGTCTTGACATGTGTCATGCATCAAAAGAAAACCCAAAAGAAGAAACACAGTTTGGTTTTTTTCTTTTGCTTACAATCCAACAGAATGGAGGATTTTCTTAAATTTAGCAACCAAAGCATTTTCATTTTGCTTAAAATCTCATTTCCTGATGCCTTATGTATCTTCTGAAAGATGTCCACATCTATCTCCTTCAAATGTCTGCCTTTAATCACTGCATTCCATTCATGGAATAACCAATATAGCACCTGAATGTTCCTGAAGTCTCATTCCACATTCAGATGTAGAAAAACAGGATGAACCTCTATTGCAAGTTATCAAAGGTAACACCAGTTACACTCTCAGAATATTTCCTCGATACCTCATTTCCTAAAGAATAGGAATGTGGTAGATCTCACCAAGATTTCAATAAAGGCTTTGCTTAGGTATCACCAGGAAAATCATAGAAACTGGGGGAAAGGGGATAAGGATCTGTTGATAAAATAATTTCCCCAGCTAAAGAGAATTTTGTGTGGAAAAGGGAAATACCAAATCAGCAGCAGAAAAAGGAACTATTGACTGCCCACGTTACTTGGGGAGTTCCTCAAAGACAGATTTTGAGAAGTGACATCCTCAGTCTACACAAGTGAGAATGGACATTGATTGCTTTCTATAAATACTTGGAAAGATAATGCCTGTGAGAGAGAAGAGCTATTTAAGAGCAATTTTGGCAGGGGAACAGATGAGGTTAAATGACCACAGACTAGTCCAGGCTCAGAATCAGGCACCATCTGAGCAGTGTGGTTCTGGAACAGCCTCCAACAGGCAAAGAATCCAACTAACTGCCCCACAAATTGTGACATTCCCCAGGAGGTGGCTGTGCCAACGGGGAAATTATTTATTCCCAGATTTATGCCACTGCAAACTCCTGCAGTATCTGCCACGGAGGTGGCAGCTGTTCTTTAGCCCTACAGGTATCACAGACTGAGCCATAGCTGGTGATGCTCCAGCTCCTGCCCCAGTGTCCTGTTGTTTGCTCCAGCCTCTGGGCATGGCTGCTGAATCCAGGCTCTGGCTCCTGCCTCCTGCAGCACGGAGGTGTCAAGTTCCAGCCTCTGAAAACCTCAGAGAGAAACTTCTCTCTAGAATAGAGAAAAACTTAGTTCAGAAATGCCAAAGGGGTAAAAACCCTCATGCTGCTGGCATTCTGGGGGCAGAGGAGAGCTGGCATGTGTTGTAATGGTGAATCCTTACAACAAGCACCTCCACAGGCACGGTCACTGGGATAAACTGAGGGTCCCTAGGGCCCTTCATGAGGATGGGCACAATGCAGCCTACAGCCACCCTTTCTACCACCTTCTTCCCTCTGCTCTCCATCCTTCCTTCTGGTGTGCATTCCCCCAAGGGAACGAGGAGCAGCAGCACAGGGATGATGCCTAGTGCAGAGATAGACATGGGATTCTGAAAGGGGCATTTTCCTCCTCCTCTGTGGTCTGTTAACCACCATATGAGTGGCATAAAGAGGTGAAATCAAGCTGCACATCCTTCCCAGGCACTGTGGAGCTGTGGCCAGTGCTCTCCAAGGCCGGCTTTTGTGAGCACAGTGTGCCTGGGAATGGTGGGAATGGTGGGTGCTGTTTGAAAGGGCAAGAGGAAGGAGATTTCTCTGGCTCCTGTACAAAGGTCACGATTTGACCCTTAAAACCAAAGAATGTGAAATCAACTTGTGAGGATTAGAGATGCTGGGACTTGGATTTCTTTTGAATTTTTGTCTGTGCTTTAAAAATCCCACAAGCATGGAGAAAAAAAAAATGCACCCATGCAGTCTGAAACTCTTCTGGCTTCCAGCTCAGCTCAGGATGACTGTGGCACAATGGATTCCAGATGCTGAATTTCCGGCAGTGGCTCACACACACACACACACACACACACACACACACACACACCACACACACACACAGCTCCTCAGCTCCACAGGCTCAGACACAATCCCAGACTCCTACAGACAACAGAGACCGGCAGCATGAGAAACAGAGACATTACAGGCTCCCAAACTCATTCCCCTCGGACCTGACTAGCACACAGGCCAGTCAATATTTTGGGTATTTTTAGGACTGTGTTAGTGGGATGATGTCCCCTGCCTGTGGTAGCCATGGAGGAGCCCAGCACAGAGCACCAGGAGCACCAGTTCGTAGAGTTTGGAGCAAGCTCATTCCCAGTCCCATGGGATTGCAAATGGCATCAGGATCAGGCCTCCAGAGGTGTAGCCCAGTAATACAAGTGGCTGGTTAACCTGTTGGTGCTTGTAGGCAGAAAATTAATGAATTGATTCCAATTATAAATATTCCTGAGAGGGCTAATGATGATTAATCTGTTGTTACTGAGTTAGTCTTTTATGACTCGTTATTTATTGCTCATATGACTGTACTCAGTCGTGACACCTGTTCCTCATGGAAACATCTATCACCTATTAAATCTTTGCAAGTAATTCAGTAGGGTAACCATCATGTATAAATAATACTTATGTCACTTTTTAACATGATGAATGACATTGGAGATAAATTGATAATGCATAACCCAAGTTTATAGGATCAAAACCACCACATACATTTTACGTCTCGTATTTTGTGAGGCTGCTGCCCAGTATCAGAAAAAAGAGGCAATTAAACTGCAGCATCTCTTGGTGTGATGATGGAGACCACTCCTCCTGATGCCATAATGATTTTTTTCCTTTTTTTTTACACCCCTGTTATACCTTTTTACAGCTTCTGTATTCTTAGTGCTTTTTGCCTACATTCTTGGACTTGTTTGTTCAGCTGGAAGGCTGAACATTTTAGAAGCTTCGTAGGTAGGGGTTAGTGTGCCCCAGACCCCAAGGTCCTCTCCTGAACACATTTTATAAACTAAGATAGAACCATCCAGGAGCAGGTTCCTTGGGGAGGAGAGGGCCTCATTCAAGCCTCTCATTGGGGAATTTTTGATAGATATGCTAATTAGTAAGACCTATAATGTTATACCAGATCTTTTGGGGGTGGGGCATGCAGTGGGCATTGAGGTGCATTCCACCTAGATGTAGTGTACCTAAGGATCCTTAAAATAAATACCAAGGTGATGCCTTAGGTTTTAACTTTTATATTTTTCAAATTCAGTACTGCTTAGTGTGTAACTGAAGTTCCTTGTAGCCTGTTCACTTCTGCTCTCTCATGCCAGGTAGACATAACAAAGCCTCTCTGGGCCTGCTCTCCAGGCCTACTCAGACCATCCTATGCACAAAAAGTATAAACCAAAAGGCCTCTAAGGGGGGCAAGCAGAGGGGAACTTGCATCATTAACTGAAGCTTTAACTGGAGAATTAACTCTGATATGCAAATAAACCAAACCGATAAAAGTGTGAAGGGCTCATGACCTGGGGTCCATCTGGGTGTCCATCTCGGCAGTAGCCTCTGGCTCCACAGGGGGTACCTAGGAAGGCTCTTCAAATAAATACCTACCTTTATTCCCTTATTCTTGTCTAGTCTCTGTTTTTAGGAGGCCTCTTAAGACATCAAAGGTAAAACCCCTTTTTCCTTTCTAACCATGTTTGACTCTTGATTTTAAGACCAAGAAAAGGCATCACTCCCATGCAACACAAATCAGTCCTTGCTGCAGACAACAGACTCCAGGAATATGCACAGGCAAAGGCCCTTGCTGGGACTCAGCACAAGGTCAGAGGAAAGTTAATTTTATTAAGAATTTTTACTGTGAAGAAATAAACCCGCAATAAAATGTTGGCAACAGCTTTAGGCTGGAATTTTCCAGAAATTTAAGGGGCAATAGGTCCCCAGATCCCACCAAACTGGTACCCCACTCTTACAGGCGTCTCTGAGCAGCCCATCCTTCACTCTGACTCATTACCCATACCACTGCCATTATTTCTTCATAAGCTTCTGTTTAAGTTATTGTGCTCTTAATTTCCTGTTTCACAATCCTCTACTGATGCCAGAAAATATATTAATTCAGATTTCTGGATTTGCATTTGAGCATTTAAAGGATTAAAATTAATCACAGCTTCTCATTGGCTCAAGGCGATCAAAGGTTCAGTACACACATTTCAGATTAATATTTCTCCTGACTGTGATTTGTCAAAGTTCATGTGAAGAAAAAATAGCAAGCGGATCTTTACCAGCCATGTAAACACTGGGGCAAACCCAAGTCTAGCATGAGTAGGTGAACCTCCATTAACTGCAGGGCAGAAATACTGGCTCATATCCAGCTTGATCCTAAGCAAGGAAGAGCACAGACACAAGTCAGGCTGTGCTCACAGTGAGTAACACACTCCCACAGCCCTCTGACTCAGGCCTGCTTCCCCAGCACCCTCACTATTTCATCATTCATTAACCCTCTTTTCTTCTTCAGCAAGAAACCATTTCTCCCAATAGATGGACAAAAACAGGTTAAGTGGATGTAAAAGTGGGCATCAGCAAAAGATCTGTCAGCAGAAACATCAGGTTTGTAGGAAAAGCTTGGAGATATTCCAACACCAGGATTCACATCTGATTGTGCCTCCAGAGTCTCTGTTATGCAAGATTTCTCTATAGAGTGCCCAGAAGTGTGAAGGGAAAAAAAAAAATTCCAATAGCTGTGAAGCATCTGGACTGCCAGGAACATCTAATTGTGGAATAATTCAAATGCCTCCAATGAGCCACACAGAACAAAGGTGCTTGCCCAGATCACCCAGTGGCCAAGCTGGAGTGAGGATCCCAGCCAGCCAAGCCCCAAATGGCTGAGCATATCTCCAGCTAAAAGATTTTTGTGGACAAGATAGATTTACCTTAGAGTTCTTCAAACAGATTTTTCCCCTGATCCATGGCCAGTCCTCCCTCTCCTGTACAGCAATGGAATCTGGCCCTTAGAGTCTCATTTCCATTGCAGATTAGCAAACATTCTAGTAGAGAGTCTGGTGTCAAGATGTTTGTTGGCTTTGTTGGTTTGGTCAGATAGGAATAAGGGAAGTTAATTCTCTAGGGGGATCTGTGTGCAGTCCTCATTCTTTCTTCTAACCATGTGTCCGGCCAGACAAATCCACAAACATGCAAGCTGGTAACAACTGCAGCCAACTGAATTTTTCTAATTATTTTTCTGTGCACAAGATCTAGTGTGTCTGTGGCTCAGATTCCATTCCAAGTGTGTTCCAGTTGATGGAAAGACTCCTGTTGGCTGCAGCAGGCCCTGGGTCAGGGCCCTGGGACAAGAGGCAGAGCAGTGGCTGCATTTGCTTTGGAAATTCCACCCATCAGTGCAACACTTGTTGGAGGAGCACCATTCCCTCAGCATGAGACAGCTCTCAGTGCTCTGGCCTGTTGTTCCAGCCACTGCTCCAGTGAGTGACATTCTGGTTACATAAATAATTACCCTTTGGACCCTGGAAGCATCACTGCCCCTGCCAGCCATCTCCTGCCCCTTCCCTCAGTGTCTAGCACTGATCTACAGATCTTCTGTGAGCCTCAGGTGTGAAAAACAGGCCAGTTCCAAGGCCTGGATGGGAACAAGAAAACAAACCAAGCTAAATAAAATATCCAAGCCTGGCATTTTGTGCATGTGTAGGAACATGTGCTGCTGTCCGGCAAGTCTGAGGGCTCTCCTAGATTTTAGACTGTGAGCATCTTTACTGAGGTAAGAGACTTTTAGGTCATTTTCTCTTGCTGTACACAGCAATGAAGAATGGGTATCAAACACCAAAGAACCACTCATTTTCCAACCTGATCAGTATTTATAACCTCTGCTTTCTTAGTTATGGAACATGTATTTTTCTTCATTTTAGGACATACCCTGCTAGGTGTTGATTGTTGAGTCCTGAAGAGGGAAATTAGCTAATTTAAAAAAAAAATATTTTAGATTTATATTCATTTTAGCAGTTTGATAAAGCCAGCATTTCTGGAAGCTATGTATAAATCCAAGAAGGATAGTTAATATTCATCAAGGTTTTACTATGCAGCATCCAAGCAGCTCAGCATGAGTCAGCTCTTGTATTGGGACCAGTTGGCTGCAGGAGAAGAGAATGGGAGGGATGGAGTGAGGGAAGGAGGGAGGGAGAGGTGGGGACCATAATTTTGCCAAAGGATTGGGGAACACATCCTGCACCAGGGGATGCTGTGGTACAACTTGAAATCCTCATGGAATTGGTGTCTGTGTTACTGCCAAATTTATGGTGCTTGGACACTAAAATGCTGATGCTGATCTCTGCAGGGTGCAGGGGTGGCCTCAGACCTGAGACCTGGATTTATTCTGGCTGCAGCCCAGGCAGGTGACCTGTGGACAGCTTTGGGTTCCACTTGCCTTCAGCAAACCAACAGAGAGGAAAGAGGGTGGTGGTGCAGGTTTGGTGAAGTTGATAAGCCTGTGGATGGAAAGGAAGGGATAGCCTGGCCAGCCTGGGTTAGGTCCAGGTGGCAGCAAGGGACAGGTATTATCCCCATGCTTGGAGAAAGAAATGAAAGTTGAAAGTGGACAGAAGGGAAAAGCTGACTCCAGCAAAGCTAATGGCAAAGTTTCCAGTGACTGCACTTCATTTCATAAAAATTTCACTGCATTTCATAAAGATTTCTCTTCCATGGTTTACACCCATGGTTATTAAAAGTTGAGTGTACAGCTCATTTTGGTGGATATTTAAATACAATTTATTGTATTTATAGTATTAATAAAGTTAAAGCCTATAAAAAGGAGGCATTTTGGGGAAAAAAATCCTGAAAATTTTGTTAACACAGGACAGATGTTTCTTCTACTGACAGTCAGCAATTCATAATGGAATTTGCTCCCTTTTTAATTAAAAAGGCTGAAAGGTGAATAAGAATAGATGTTTGGCAAAGGTTCTCACAGTATGTTTTGAAAGAAGTCTGTTTTATTTCCAAACTTGCTGCTGCTCTTAAGTCTAAATCTCTGAATTGACTCTGTTGCTTTCCTAATTAAATGTGATACATCCCCTTATCTTCTCACTTTAGAAATCACCCAGTGTTAAATGCTCCATTGTGCAACTTCATCTGCTCCTGCATGGGTGGTTTTGGGTTGGATTCATTTCCGTTTCTGGAAAGCAACTGGAAACAATTTTGCATTCGAGTGCCATGATTTGTCATTGGACATCGGGCGGAATCCTGCGATTTTCCCCTCAAAACGTCGTGCAGCAAACGTGACTGACGCTTCCTGGCTCCAGACCGAGTCTGCTCATTGCCTGCTTCATGGCAAACCCGCCTCCCCGGGAAGGAGCCACGGCAAACCGGTTCTCAATGTGTGTGGTCACATTTCCCCTGCACTGGAGCAGAAGGAGCATCTCAGAGCTTTGACAAGAGAGAGGCCAAGCCAGGCTTGGCAAGTGCCGGGGGAGAGGAGAGGGAGCAGGAGAAGGAGAACAAGAGGGAGAGGAGGGAGAAGAGGAAGAGGAGAGGAAGAGAACGGCGAGGATAAATGCAGAAGAGGATAAAACTCCCAAGCTGGTGTGAAGAGGCTTAGCTGTTACCAACCAAAGGGGAACCAGTCCCTTGACACTGAGGATGGGGCCAAAGGACTTGTCAAAGGGACAGACTCGGGCTGGGGACTGAGAGCCTGAGTTATTGGTTGGATAAAGCGAAGAGATCCAGGGCTGATGGGCTTCCCATCAAGATTTTCTGGAGAGGAAAAAAAATCTCTCCAGAAATCCTGCCCTGACCTTTCTCTGTGCTCCTGCGCCTGCCCAGAGCCCAGAGCCACTGGTCTCTTACCCAAGCCAGAAAGGATTTTCCTTGGCACCAAAGATTGGATCATGTTAGTTATTGTTTGGGTTTTTCAGAACTAGGATTGGCTAGAAAACAGCATTGTATTTAATTTTAAAAAATAAAAATAAATGGAGGCTTCAATGTTTATTTTCTTCTTTCTTAGAAATGAAATTGAAACTTTCCAAGAATATTAGCTCCCCCCAACTCACCCTCATAAATCTTCCAGTCAGCTTAATCTGAGAGGGTTGTTTGCTTGCTTTTTTTTTTTTTTTTAGCAACAAGCATAATCAAAATTTCCCAGTCTTTTTTATTTTATGGAAGGAGGAAGGGAAAGATAATGAATGGATGTTTTCGAACTTTTTAAACCACCTCTAAAGAATTTGGAGGTCTGGAAGTTACCACATTTCCTTGGTGAGGGTCAGCTTTCACCCCAGCCGGAACCAGCTGTGGCTGCAGTTACAGACAACAATGTGACAGAAAAGCCCATGACAGATGGCATAAATATATACATATATATAATGTGTCTGTGTGTGTATACATACCAACCCATACAGTTACCCACCTTTGCAAAATGTTTTGTGAACCTCCTAAGAACACTGATTTTTTTAAGAGCAAAATATGAATATTGCTTCATTGTGGCAGGAAAGCAGCTTTCCATCTCAAAAGCTTTATTAGCTAATGGGGAACAAAAATAATTTAACTGCTTGCTAGAAATGCAGAAATAAATTGCACTCAATTTCATCGAATTCCTAGGAAAAAATACTTAGGTATTTTAACAGCTTTTAAATGAATGGACTGCCAACTGCAAACAGCTGAGCTCCAGAGAGAGGGATTGGCTCACAGTGGGAACCAGCCCAGGGCTAACTGTTAACGTGGCTTTTATTCAGTGCTTTTTTTCAGGTATGGCTGTCATCCAAGAGGATGATAAACTCCAACACCCTATAATTATTTCAACAAAAACAGCTTGGAACAATGCATTTGAAATTAAAGGGTACCTTAAAGATGGCAAGTGTGGTGAATATACTTTCAATACCTCTTTCTTCAAGGACAAAACTCTGTCTGCTCTAAAATTTATATGAAGTGAGAGAAAATCTGACAACTCCCAAAACTGCTGGACTTCCCATGTGCCAGCAGTGACTTTGGCTGGATTGTTCTGAACAGTTCTTCCCTCAGGCTTATCAGTGGAATATGGCTAACTCTCCAAAAATATTCTATTTACACTTTAATCTTCCAGCACATCAGAGAGCCTCTCAGCAGATCTGTGGTGCTCCAGCAACTGCAGTCCATCAAATGCATTTAAGAATGCAAAAAAATTGATAAGAAAAGGTGTGGATGAGATGCTGGGCTGGGAGTCAGGAGGTTTTGGTGCTGCTCCAGCACAGCCAGAGTCCTGCCAAGCAGGGTAGGGGAGCTTTCCCCACCACCCCACACTCCCCTCCCACTCTTTGCTTCATCCATTTGGGGCATGAAGCCTCTTGGACAAGCAGGGTGTGTGTGAGGCCAAAGGCAGCACGGAGCATGGAGCAGCTACACCCTCACATTGGGCTTTTAGGCATCAGTGAAATATTAACAAGAATATATTGACTTAGCAGCACTCCCCTCCTCTCCATCGCCGCTCATGTGTAGCAAACACAACCCAAAACCTCAGCAGCACCTCCCCAGACCCAAAAGTCCTCCCAAGCTGCCCTGACCCCCGAGGAGCTGGCTCTGGCAGAAGGGCTCTGCAGCTGCACCAGGAAGGTCAACAACTTCTGACATTTGTTCAAATAAAGGCTTAAATTCATTTGACTGCTGTGGTCTCTTAGGGCTTCCTGAAATTGTGTGGTGGGTACGTGTGTGTGTGCCCATGAAAATATGATGGTGAAAGGTTAACAGCCTTGTGTTGGGCAGGAGGGTGTTTATCAGAGTATTCTTCCTTGAGAGGCTGCTGTACTGCTGCAGCCAGTGGAGAGCAAGAGACTGAGCCTGAGGAATTTAAGAGATACCTCTGTTCATTTCTGAAAGAGGAAAGGAATTAGGATATGAAATGAAAGTTGAAGACAGGATTAGGGCAGAGGGAACTAAAAGGGTTGGCATGCCTTATTCCTAAAATCTTCTCCAATATTTCGAAAACAAAATAAATGACATTTTTTTCAGCCATAATTCTCTTCAGATTTGTATTTTCTTCTCCCATGAGTTGTAGTGTGCCCCACAGTGGACCTTGTTATTTCTGAGAAATCTGAAGGCAAAGGGATATATGTGCATTAGGAGCACTAAAACTCAGACCTTTACAGGACTTTTCTCGTGGAACCTCAGAACATCTGTTTATTTTATCACATCCAATTACCATGGAGATGTGAACACCCTGTGTTATTCACAGGAAGATGACATAGCTATTCTTCTCCAAAACAGAAATTGGTTTTTAAGTATTTCCAATCATAAATCAAGAAAACACCCATAAATCCACGTTCCACCCATGGCCCAAAATACCACACCCTATTCTGTCAATTTAAAATAAATGAGTGTGATAACCTTCAGCTCGATGTGATCATGAACTATTGATTTGTCTTTCTGGGAATGTAGGTCCTTCAAAATACAAGGAAAATTGCCTAGAGAGTGCAAGCTCCCCTACAGGAACTTCATTTTTCTGGCTTCCTTTCAAATCCCTCTCTCCATTACCTCAGAGTGAGTTATGTCCTACTTGCATTTCCTAAATAAGGGGATGTCCCATCTTTATTTAAAACCAACAAACCCCAGCATCCCTCAGTACGTCACTGAGGTAAGAGATGATGTTGACTGAGGTACCCCCCGTGGTGGCTGCACACACCCCATCATCTCAGGGAACACCAACACTGCTTTGGAGTGGCTCTGTGAGCATCAGTGGGGGATGTGTTGCTCCTGGGTTCCCTGATCTATCTGGATAATTAGAACTCAGCTGTATTGGGAATTAATTCAATGCCTCAGGCTCTTGCAAAATTACAAGGACAATTGCCAGGCACAAGGTTTTCCTTTGTAAAATGCAGCTTTAGTCTCATAATCCCAGCCTGATATTCCACCCTCAGGCTATTTCCCACATTTTTTTAATGATTAAAGTAGGCTTTCAATTAACTTGTCTTATGGATCAGATACCACCTGCAGATACAAATATAAACATTAAAAAAAGGAAGGTTGCTCAAAGGCTAGAGAAAAATCCCATACTTTGTCATTTGTTTAAATCCAACCAGCTTGACAGAGAGCAAGAGGCTGCTGCTGGTGGCTCTGGAGGAGGTGAGGTTGAGTTTTCTGTTTGTTCACCATTCAGCACAACTTCCACAAGAGCTAGCACTGCTGAATTCTGTGGTACTACGGGGCACAAAAGGGATCATCCTAGAGATGAGTGACTTGTTTAATGGAAGAAGCCTACAAGCATGCATGATCATCAACTAAAAAAATATTTTAATAAATAGCTTTATATCTCAGGTTATTTTTCTGCAGGACTGTACACATTGGTGAGTTAGAAGGAATCCCTCTCTCTTACATCGTCTGCACCATTGGGAAAGCAATCCTCAAACTCCAAAATGACTGTCTAATATTACCAGAATGAAGCTACACATTGCAGGGACTCCAGCTGATATGAAATGAAGATGACATCTTGCTGCAATTTCCACTGGGGGAACCACAGGTTTGCACAGCTTTAGCTCTGGCAGCCCTGGCCAGGGGCACAGCCAGCTGAGCTCATTAGGGCCCTCAGCAGTGATGCAAAACAGGAATTGCATAAGTCTGTGAGATAACTTTTCTGCCCTCCTGGGACAGAGAGCAGCAAGGTTTCAGAGGAATTCCAACCTGACACGTAATATTTTCTTGTGAAGCTCAATCAGAGTCTCACAAATATTTAAGGTTATATAGGCTGTTATGTGGTCTGGAATACAAAATTGCAAATTTTGTATTGTGTATTGTTTTGCAATCTTTTACAGATGTAAAATTTGTATAATCGGCTATGTTTACACTAGAAAAATTTTATGTGGTCACTAAGTTAAAAGAGCTTTACTTGTCTTAGTCCTGAGTTTAGCCCATCAAAATTTGATCTTCTCAGCTCTCAAAGTTTTGTACCCAGGTGAGTTTGGTGTCTGTGTGCCCCTGCCCTTCCTTGGCAGGTGGGTCAGGGTCTGGCCCAGCACAGGGCAGGGAGGTGACCACTGACACATTACCTGGCTGCACATCTCAGGCTCCCCAACAACTGCTGTGCACAGGCAGTTTGCTGACTAGCAGCCTATTCAGGCCCAGCAGTCACAATTAGGATCAAATCAGGATCCTGCTGTGCTGAGGAGTGTGTTCTCCTCAAGAGCTGCAAATTTATAAATGATGAGAGCCAGGAGGATGGAGAGCACAAAACATATTAATATTTTTAAAGCACGTAACATTAATGGGGTGTTTTTTCCCCATTTAATATTAACTCCTTCTTTGGCTTTTTGCTAGTTGGCCATAGCTACTCAGTTAGATGACACAGCAGCAAAAATAAAAATCAGATGGGGGTCTGAGAGTGAGGAGTCCTGGTCTTTGGAGTGAAGTAAGGCAGGGGATCAAGACACTAAAGCAGAGGAAGGAGCTGCCACATCAAGGAGAAAGAGCCATATCACTTTTGGAAAAGGACAGTGCAGGGCAGGAGCAGGTACAAGGGGATGGTGACAGAAAAGGGGGGCTGCTGGTTTACAAAAACCCTTGGGTTCACATATGCATACATCAAAACATTTCTAAGAACCCAAGGAAAGACTTTTGGTTGAAAATAGGTATTTGTCCCCAAATCATCTTACTTTCAAACAAGAATTTATGAATTTCTATTAAGTAATAAAATGCTTGTAACCAGGTCATAAAATCCATCCCCTTTCCCTGCAAAGGCAGTGCTGATAACAGAGTTGCTTCTCCTTCCCATTTCTTACAAGCAGAGGAACAATTGTGGGAAATCCAGTGATCAGTGTAAGCTCTGCTTCATCGCTGGCACAACTGAGCTGGGCTTTTGAGGGAGCATAATGTCCTGTGTGGGGAAGCTCTGCAGTGCCCCACTGCAGGCACAGCCAAACCACAGGGCACACCAGCCCTGCTGCTGCTGGCTCTTGGAAATGGGACTCCAGTATCCCCAGAATCCTGCTAAAATACCCCACTGGGCAACTATCCTGGGCCATTTCACCACCAGCAAAGGCAACCTGGGTTGTAGAAAGCAAACTGCAAATATTTTATACCATTTCTTTTTAAATTGCTTTTTCTCTGGTTCAGCTTCTCTGCTGCCTTACAGGGATGAGCATCCAAGAAACTTTCTTTTAAATGCTTGGAAGTGAGGAGTAGTTCCTTGGAGTTGCAATTACTTCTCTGGGAAGGGTGCCAAAGAGAAACAGCACATTACAGCCCCCTTTCTAATATTGTTAAGTGCACAAGGGTCATCTGTAACACCATCAGATGCTGTACGGGCAGCTATTGATTAGAGGGAAGAAATAGATCTAAATGAGCAAAGGAAGAACAATGATCACTTCGAGCTGGCCTTCAGTGCAGGTCTTCCTTCAACCAGACCTCTGCCACTCAGGGAGCACCCAACCCTCCTCCTGTATTTTGGGGCCAGTTACATTTACTAAAGCTCACGTCTTTATCTCACAGCTGGTGGCTTGACTTGAACATCTGAGTGGATACAGAAAACTTTGGAGAATTCAGTGGTTTGGGTTACACAGCAGGCAAAAATAACAACTGCTCCGTTCCCTGTAACATTTTGAAATCTACTTTTTACATATTACTAAGCTATGTATGAGGCAATGATCAGTTCTGACTGAGAAAAGCTGGAATTTGTGTGTTCAGCTGTTACTTGTGATATAGGAAGGAAAACATCTGCATTAATTCAGTCACCTCTGTGAACAACAGTATAGATCATACACTACAGAGCAGGCAGAACTTGTATTAAAAATCTGATGATTAGGACATACTTATGCAACATTTCCTATCTTTTAGTACATTTAAAAATATGAAAAACAACTAAAAAACAAAAAGCAAGCCTTTTACATCTGCCCACAGTGGTAACCACTTAGGGCAAAACCCAGAGATCTCCGGGGTTTTTACAACTTGGTTATAAGGAACATCACTTTTCCTGTGCATAGCAGTGCAGTAGTTCAAAAACAAAGGTCTTTTATGGACAAGCTACAGGCCCTTAAAAATACTGCCCAACAGTTCCCCTGCCAAATGAGAATGATTTTACACCATACACCATAGTGTAATACACCCAACACACCCTGTGACGCACCAAGTAACTCTGTGTCACCAACAAAGTTACTGGAAGTGATGCCAACAGAGGTGGTTTCCTTTAAAAGTATATTTTCAACCTGAATTATCTGGGGATTTTTTTATCTGACCTGAAGAGGTGGTCTGGGAAGCCTCATTTGAATTCAGTCAGTCCAGCATGAAGGAAAATTTTCTTTTTTAGAAGTGCTTGAATGTTTCCATTAAAATGCTTTTTTTCTCTCCTGGAGCCTTTATAACCATGCAAAGCACTCCAAATCAGAATTTTAAATACACCACCAGTTTCAATAAGACCAATGAAATTATCCACATTCATTGCATAAGCACTGAAACGCTTTGCAGGGCCATGATGAGCCCATGTACAAAGTAAGTACAAACCAGGTCCTTTGATCTGAACCTACACATCTCACACTTGGAGAAAGCAGGACTGAGGCTGCAGCCTGCTTTTCAGTGATAACTGACAGAATTCCTGAAATCTCCCATCCCAAAAAAAGGGGTATTTCTGCAGCTTGGCTCTGTCACTGCTGGGGTCTGGAGCAGATGTCCCCTCTGCATTCCTGCATGCTGATCACCTCCACTCCCCTCTGACTCTGCAGCTCGGGCTGCTCCTCCTCTTCCAGCTCTCCCGAGGTTACTTCACCTGCTGCACTGTATTACCATTTTCTTCATTCAGTTCTGTGCTGGAGAGATACAGTTTGTGACAGGGCCAGTGTGCTCCTTAGGGCTGTACAAGCCTCCAGGGATGTACACTAGAAAAATGTACATAATAAAACACTCTGAACGATCCTGACCTCTGCAAGCATCACCTAAGCAGCACAGCACAAACACTTAAATGAAAACTGTTTAAGATGAGAAAAACACAGGTATGTTCTGAATCTCTTTGGGCAAAGTTCCAGCTGAGAAGCTCTTTTTTTCTACCAAACAAGACTCACAGGATCTGGCCTCCACAGGGAAATTGGCCACAGAATCCTCTCATGGAAAGGAAAACCTTTTCCCTCTGGCTGGGCCCTACTAAACCCACACATCTATAGTAAAAGCTGTAAATATATTTTCAGCTTGCCCTTCTTCAGATCCACTTGGGAACAGGTCAGATTCACCATTTCCATGTGTTAAGCATTTTGCATCTGAAAGCTGCAGACATCAAAGGTCAGTTGTGGATTCTTATCAGCTTTACAAGAGCTTTCCACGGGAATCCCCCATCAGGGTACTGTATCTCCACAACATAGGGTGGAGTTGCTCTGATTACTAATGCTCTCCTTAGCCCCATCTACATCTAATAGGAGGACAGTGTTAGGGAGTTCCTGCCTGTCCTGGCCACAGAACTGAACCTCTGACATCCCACCAGGGAGCCAGAGCTGATGTACAGCTCTGCTAAACTGGGGGAGGACACAGCCTTTAACCTGCTCACCCAGCAGTAATGGCAGGAGAACTGTGTTCTGTGCCAAAATTAAATGAAGCATCACTTTATTCTCTAGGTATGCACATGTTGTCTCTTGAAATAGAAAACAGCACCAAATGACAGTCAAGGGACACATTTAAGTATTACACCATGTGAACCACCACCAAGGGGGTCGAATGGCAGGGCTTCCCAAATCAGAGAAAAACCTGTACCAGCTCAGTTGGCCTTTCACACTGAAGTGCCTCTGTTCCTGAATGAAGGTCTGTGACCTGTCTCTGAGAAATTCTATTTATTTTTTTTAAAGCCTGGACTGAGAAACAAAGTTAAAATCATTTACACCACTAAGCAAAACCAGATTGTCACAGACCCACCTCCATGCTAGTGTTTATTCAGAACTTGGGTTCTTTTGCTGGGAGGCACAAAAGACACCACACAAGGAAGGAATTTGTCCGGGACCCTGGTCCAGCCCCTGACACCATCGGCCCCAGGTGTGAGAAGATGGAAGGGAGATTAAGGTTTTCTGTCCTGTTTACAGAGCTGGGCAGGATCCTGCACATCCACATCCCTTCTCCAATGAATAGCATGTTCCCTGCTGTGCTGAAATTAAATAATAATGAACTGACCAGCCTGTCAGGGACATCTCTAATAACGTAAGCAATCTGCACTCCTACAATGGGTGGTTCCTCCCACGTCACCACAGCGAAGGTTACTGGCAGGACACCCAGTCTACTTCAGGACTTGTTCCCAGAGCTTTCCTATCAACCCATCCTGAAGGGAATTTTACTTACACACTCTGATATTTCTGCAAGCACCACCCTTATGAAGCAGCATGTTGCAATTACACGTCAGAATCTGGCTAAGTTTGACCAGCAATTTCACATCAATTACTACTTCTACATTCACTTAAGAACAAAGAAGTCATGGCTAGCAAACCCCCTTATTCTCCACTTCAAATGTGTCTTTCATAGGATGGTTTACTAGAGAGTATTTTTTTTTCTGTAAACATTACAGAAAATAACTTTATAAAAAATGCAACACCATTAAGAAACCATTTTTGTTATTAACAGTTACCATGTGATTTTCCAGCTACTGGGACACAAAACTGATATTCACTTTTTTTGGAAAACCTGGGGTTTGGCTCAACTACAACTCTGAAAAGCAGGAGGACTGCAGTGGTAATTCATCTTCTAGATTATCCAGATGAAAATGAATGAGGTTTTACTGGTAAAAGTTTAATAAAACAAAAGGTTATATTGCCAAATAAGGTAATAAGCACCTGCCTGAGATAGGTTTGCACTGAAAAACAGATGACACAGTGAGTACAGTGTATTGAGAACCAATTTAAACTACTCAGAAGTTCTGCAAGATTTGGAATTCTGGCCAGTTCCTTGGAAAATTGTTACTTTTTCTAAATTTAAGTTGGGAACAGAATCCCAGCCTGCTGCTGCAGAAGAAAAGTTCTGGATTGTCAGAATCAAGACATAAAAGCTCAAACACAATTTAATTACAACAGGCTTATAGTTCAGTCCTAAGAAAACCTAAACAGTTCAAAATAATTGGAGCCAAGCTGAATCACATATTCCTGTGACAGTATCCATTTCCCAGAGCATAAAACGTTGGCATTTCTGCTCTCCCTGCTATAAACAGATATATACAGAACCAAGAGATTAGACATCTAGTGGTTTTTACACAACCAGCTACACCTGGAAACACGGGCCACGTAGGAGGGTTCAGCCTCCTGGCACTCATCAGCTGGCTCTGGCCCAGGTCTGCCAAGGAAACATCTCAGTGGTTATCCCAGGGGCCAAACTGCAGGTGTTGTCATCCGCATGTGGGTGCTTTTAAGGGCAGTCTGAAAGCAATTATAAACCCAGTCAAACAAGAAACCTGAGGTTAGATTGTCTTAATTTCATTTAAGACCTGTGATTGAAGCTCTGCTTTTCAGGCCACAGTGGACTGTCATAACATGTCAGTTAATTATGTAAGTCCAGTTATTAAAACAACAAACAAGTTTGCACTTTTATTGGAGCTGAAATATTTCCAAAGCCAGCAGTAAACAAAGTGTCTGTATTAAATAAATCTCAGGATGAATGTATTATTGACATATGGATTAACTGGGCTGGATATTTCAAAACCATGTTTGTGCCTTTGCCCATGCAGACACTCTCACCAGGCCAACAAAAAGTACTGTCTTATCACAAACCCTGCAGGAGTATTTGTCCAAAGATGCTTCCATTGCTCCTGTTGCCACTCAGCTTGCAGGGCAGAGGGATCTGTGTATTTTGTCTGCCAGCTGGAGTGTGGGCTCAGCCCTGTCTGTCTGACACACTGCCCTGGCTACCTTCACACCTCTCAGGAGGATTTTGGGCTGGAAAAGCATGTTTCCTTTCAGCAGCCCCGGTAGCTGATGCAACCAGTTTAGTTCAGCTTTAATTCAGTTCCACAGAGTCTGTCTGAGCTCGCTGCTGTTCCCAGCCCTGGTGCTCTGCTGGCTCAGCACTACCTGTGCACTTCTGCAGGGAAATTATCCAGTAAGGACGGCAGTCAAGCCAAGACAAGCTCTTTTGGTTCCATGGTGAAGGAGCTCATGGAAGGAAAGCGTCTGTAGAAATGTCAGGGGCCTGAGCTTTCATGGAAAAACTGAAAAACTTGGAAGCAAGCCAGGTGCTCATCCTCTTTGGAAGCAGCCTTCCCACCCTTTCCCTTTCAGAAAATCAGATGAAGATTTGCAAAGCCTAATTCCTAAAAAAACCCCAAAGTGATGAAATGAACATGTGCTACCACCTGCTGTCCATTATTTGGAAGAGCAGGGTCCCCAGCAGGGCCTGGCACCCACAGTCTCTTTCCACAGCCCCAAGTCCCACTCTGGCCCCAGGACACTGAGAGCAGCTTTAGTCCATGTAGGGCCAGTCTTGGTACTCAGGGGTACCAGGCACCCAAGAGAGAAGGCATTTTGTCGAATTCTCATGAACAAAAAGCAGCATCAAGGAGAGAATTAGGACATGCAGTTAAATGTCAGAAGGGTGCCCAGGCTGGTGCAGTTTCTTGTGGTGTCAGATCCATGGACAGACGTGGAAGTACCAAGATGGAGAAAATAGGAATGGCAGCTCCAGAAATCCACATCCATGGTGCTCTCCTGGGGTCCCTCATCACCCACTGGCACATTCCTGACAGGCAGCTGCTGTCACAAACAGCCATTAAGGCAAACGATTCACTGAATAAATATGGGTTTAAATAGACCAATTTCTGTACAGGTCACTTCACTTCCACACATCCCCACCAGGGACTGGCAACTCAGATCTGAAGCAATAAATCACCTCGGGCTGGCAAGAATAACGGCCCAGAGCTCACAAACACAAAGAATGCATTTAATCCTTTTCTGTTGCTGTGGTGAGCAAACAGAGCGTGCCCGGTGCATTAGGCAGCTCTCTGTGTTAATGTATTACCTATAATTATTTGTAGAACAAGATGGAGACCAGTGGAGTCAGTCCAGGTACTCACTATTCACTGCAGCCAAAGGGCTCCCAGGAATCACCTTCCCAAAGTCTTGACAAATAAAGAATTAAGGGAGAAAAGGGGTTTGGTTCTAATTGTTGTAAACAGAACCACATATGTCCTGAACCCATGGTTACACATTCTGTCTCAGGAGAAAAAATATGAAAAAAAAAAATTTCTGGACAGGTCAAAAACCTGCCTTTATCCTTCTCAACCTGTGCAGAGGCTTCTCTTTTTGCAAGGGCCCTGAGCATCAGTGTTACCCATCTCAAAGTCTTTTTGCAGCATGTCACTGGTCCATGATGTCTCTCATCCAAAACTCTCAAAACACCTCTACAACTAATTAATGAAGCACATTGTTTTACAAAGATTAAATGAACTAATCCTTCACATACAATGTTACATAGCTGAGCAGCCAATTTCCAACAGCAGCTCAGTGCAGAACACATTACAGACATGCCCCAAACAGCCAAAGTGTTCAGCTGTGCTGGTAGGGACCACACATCAAACATTTCTGAGTAAGAAATTGGGAAGAAGTTGCCTTTTCCAAGAAGATGTGTGAAAATAAAGTGTGGCTACATTTAATTAATAAATGACTCAGATATAAGACTCTGAGATCAACTGCAACAGAAGGTTGGATTGGAGCAGGTATTTCATTGGTAACTCCTCTGGACTTCCCCAACCTGTTGCAATTTGCTCTGAAAGGAAATCCCACCAGGTTGGTTTGGAAGGAATCATTTCCATAAGCAACTGTACCACAGTTTTATCCAAAACCATTTCTGTATAGCCAACATTCTGGAGCAGTAACTACCAAGGAATAAAAAGGTCAATACATCATCAGTAAGTAGAAAGGCAAAAGGTAATCAAAGAAAAAGTAAAAAGGCAAATAAGTTAATGTCAATCCAGGCTTTACAAACATGTCAAGGGTTTTTCTCTTACATTCCATCTGCCATGAAGACAAGAAAGAAACATTCCATGGCGAAATAAAAATGAGCAAAGGAAGAAAACAACATGTGTGCTAAACCCATTTTTCCAAAGCCTTGATGGCATTTCTCTGCCACAGCACTCCACATCTCTCTGCAGGCTCGAGCCAGCAAGCGGATGCTGGGTTACTTCACTCTCATAGCATGAACTCGTACTCCTTGCTATTCTCAATCTGTCACATTCAACAATCACATGCGAAAATGACTCAGGCTGCCAGTTGTCTCCGTGTTGAGCTCGTTGAGCATTTGCCAGTTCCTCAGGAGTAGGCTTGATATTGAAAGCCACACTTCGAGAAACGTGATTTAGCCTAAGCTTGCTGCATTAGGCTCAAACATTTTGATTTCTTTATCTGACAAATTTTTTGTCCTTTTTTAATCTTGCAGACCAACAATTCTGGACACAGAGGAAACAACAGCAGATCAGATCAGTGGCTTGTTCAACCTGGCATTTATTCAAAGTGCCTAGTATTTTGGAAGGAGTGGAAAAGCCCTTAATGTACCACACCAATCACCAGCTGTGAACGTTGGACAAATCTTCTTCCTGTCACCTGCAGTGATCACCTGGGAAGCAGGCAATGATTTTCACCCTTCTTCTAAGCAGAAGCTGTTCCGGGGTGCAGCCTTTTAGCTGGCATGGCTGCAGACACTGAGTCACACCCGGCCCGTCACAGCAGTGAATGCCCCGCGTTCCTTCCCCTCTCTGAGGTCTCCCAGTGCTTGGGGTTTCATCACCTTGGCTCCAATGCCTGCCCTCAAAGCCTTCCAAAAGAGCTCAGAGCCCCAAGGTACTGCAGCCTCCTCTGAGTGCAGGGGCATCCTCCAGTGAGCCGCTCACACACACGGATGTGCCCACACTGCTTTAGGGGATCCTACTCCAGCGTGTCCCAAAGAAATGGATCCGGTCCTACAGGAGGGAAGGGATCTAATGTGCAGCTCTATGAGAGGCTGATGAGTTCTCATATTTAATTATTCTGACTGTGCTGGTGTTTCACTCAATACTATCTTGTCCCCTTTCTCTGCATACCTAATGTCCTAAGGAAAGTATTTTGTAAATTCAGATAATATAGAAATAGCCACATTTAACTACCAGCTAAATTTATTCAGTCAGTTTGTAATTTTTTTTTTTTTTTTTGCAACCATGAATGAAAAAAACCCCAAGAATAGTAGGTCTATAATAGCCTCAAGATTAAGGTGTACTTTATAAATTCTCTGGAGGGTTTTTTCCCCAACAGAGACTTCCCTTAGCCAAAATTCTTCATATAAATAATAATAATCTCCTATACAAAACATTCAGAAATAAGGACATTCAACATCTTGGAAATGTGAAACACATAGCATAAAGAAGACTATGAATAACTGTAATTAGAAATTATACAAAGTTGCTCACTGTTAAATAAGCAAAACTTGGGCCTAAGATTTGACACAGTAAATACTAAAATTAAAGAGATTGCTTCCAAAATCCTCATGCAACCATTTTATTGTTATTCAAAGTAATTAATCTGACTTACTAATTTATGAAAGGTAAGCAATAAATCATTCATCCTGTCCCTCAGATATCAAAAGTAAGATCATGGTAATAATAAACAAAGTTTGCAAAATTTTCTAATAGTGTAGCGCATGGACTTTTTCTTCAGGAAGCCTCTCTAACGTCCCCCAGTGACACAGAGAGCTGTCTGAAAGCATACGGTTTGTGTAAACCCTGCGTGTGCCATATGCATGTATCACTTCACTTGCCACTGAAACAGTTGTGTCATGGGTGGAATGTGGCAACTCTACCCACACACAGTAATGTGATACAACAGATGAAGACAGTGGAAAGCCGTGAAACTGCATGGAGAAATTTAAGTAGATTGAGTCCATCTCTACTTCAATGGGAATTAGATCAGGCCCCAAATGAGAATTTATGCATGACAGCTGGATTAACATATATATTTCCTGAAAGACAGTACCTTTATAAACTGAAGAGTTCCATAGTGTCACACTGGAGCATTAGTTCCTTTTTTTATTAAGAGAGAAACCATCATTTTGTAATTCATGGTAATTTCCTCCAGGACATAGGTCTCCTTAGTTATCTCTTTTGAGTCCTGATCCTACTTAATTTGCAAGGGATGAGACTGCAGCAGGGACAGCTTAGTGTATATTTGAGTTATAGTCCTCATATATTCTGGTTCATGAGCAGGAAGCAGTGCAAGCACGAGAGACCCAATTAAATTAAAAGTTCAGCACTCTTCCATTTCAGTGAACAGTCAGGCAACAAATGATTACAGTATTATTGCATTTTCTTACACAAGAAAAACTGCCCACCCTCTTTTTTTAAAACACCATGCCTAGTGGGCAGTGCCCTGCCTGCCTGATCCACGGTGTGAAATCCTGGCACTCCGGAAGGCTGGAGCTTCCCACCCGTCGTATGAAACTCCATCAGACACACAGTGCCACGGCAGGGGGAAGCTTTACAATGTGGGAGCACAGATGGGATCAGCTTGCAAGTAAATATGTTTCTGTTGCTAGAGAAAAGCATAGAAAGCAACGATGAATAAAGATGAAAAATAAGATGCTGACAGAGGAAGGGGAAAAAACCGCCAAAATGGATACAAAGGGAAGAGGATATGGTAGAAAACACCAAAAATCTGGATGGGTAGTTTGAACACTGGCTTTCCACTAAAGAGAATCCTTCCATCTTATGTCAATAATGTCATTATTTGGCATTTAACCTCTCAGTTGTGACTCCATAACTGGGCATTCAGGTATTTCATAGCAATTTGCTCTATTCAGTCACATACAAAAAAGCTTTTGCTGTGAAAGGCAAAGCCTTGTGCTCTTTTTGCAGAGCTCTGAATGCAACTAAGAGCACTGCCCATGTAATGAATACAGGCAGGTCATACCATTAACATTTTCTTTCATATTATTAACTTAGTTCTAAGATGAAAAGATGGATATCTTCTTGGAGAAGGGTGACCAAGAGTTGGAGAGGTGATTCTAGAAACAAAAACTTGCAAGAATCAGCCTGTGTCTAAAAAATGACAATAGGTAAAAAACATCATGGTTCATAAATCCAGCTTTTTAACAGCCTTCAGATTTTAATATTTGGTTAGGAAAAGTAAGAATTATGGCATTCTTACATCTGTTACTTCACTGCTACAGTATAGTACAAATGCACACACTAGAAAGTATTAATGACTCAATGTTCCACAGACCTGCATACTTGAGGTAGAGAACAAGATTCAATGCACATTTTAAACTGCTACAATCCTGACAATTTATCAAATATCTAAATAATTATGAGTCATCTAAACATAGTACACAAGTATCTCAGGCAGTGGCAGAGTTAAAGAGTAGCATCCATAACTGGAAAAAAGGAGTTAGAAACTCTTCTCTCACTGTGGAAGTCTTCCTACTAAAATGCAGATATTTCTAGAAAAAAAAAGCTTTTGATCATATTCAGTTTCTTTCAAAGTACTTATTCCACTTTTGTCTAACAATGCATATTAAAGTAATTCTAAGGCTCCAAAGACCTTACCTACAAATTGTGCCATGCCAGGATTAAAATTCCTGAATTCATCTCTGTTGTGGATATGCATAAGGGGAGACTTCAATTACTTTTTTACATACAGGTCTTCTGGAAACCACTGAACTCCATTCCATGCAGAGGAAAGCAGGAATATTAATTGCCTCAATGCTTTTTGTATGGAGCTTTCACTGTAGTTTTAATGCTCAATAAACATCAAAGATTTATCTTTACTATCCAGCTGTGAAAGAAGATGCTCTTACATTCACTCGGTAGATGGAGAACAGGCCATAAAACTTAAGGCTGAAATCATTAAAAATGCAATGATTTCAGAAGCACAATATGAGCGCTCCAAGTCCTCATTTTTCAGGCTACCTGTCATTTTAGGCATATGCCATGTTCAGAGCAGCTATCCCACTGATCTCAACAGCCATGGAAGCTATCCTGCAGTTCAGATCCCTGTATCTAAACCCATGCAGACTGAAAATGCAGACCATAATTAGGCTCTGCCCTCCTATTTGGGATCCCTCTCCATCTCTGAGTTACTTCTTCTTTCTTCCTCATTATCTCGCCTGCTTTACCATAACTGTGCTCTCCTCCCCGATTCCTTTCTTGTCACCACTTACATTGCTTTTGTCACACTTCCTGGGCACAGAAAGTGAGGGAGTGGGTAGGACTGAACTTTTCCTTGGTCAGCTCTTCAGTAACCCCAGACACAAGAGATTCCACAAGCCATGACACCTCTGTGCCTGCTCTCCCTGAGGATGGGGTGATGTATGAACCATGCAGAATGAAGGACATGTCCTTTACTACAAAGAATTTAAAAGTCAAACAAGCCTCTACTGTGCAACTCTATATGGATATTTCAAGAGTATATCTTCACCAAATTTATCAATTTAAACAAAGCAAAAAGGTACCATTGCTCAGCCACAAAGATAACTCTCTACCACAAGTTTCACATCCCTCTGTCAGTGCACAGAGGCACCAGGACCTCGAACCAGCTGTAAGTGCTGGTCAAATGCACCCAGTGACCTCCCTGGGGCCTCCCAGGCACACTCCCAGCTCCAGCCTCGGACATGTGCATGCAGAGGGAGGATGGTAGGGGGTGTTGAGATTTTTTAAATCATTCAGAGCAAATATTTCTATCTCCAAGCGTAAGGTCAGAAATGTTGTATGACATTCACCATAGTGTGGGACATGTGATTGTGTGGGACAGGAGATTTGGCCCCAACTGAAGGCTTATTCCACAGCACAAAAAGGCATTTTTGGTTTAGGGTTAATCAGTGAAAACTTACACTCACGGTACAGTACATCTAATGTTGTGTTTTAAACTGTGACTAATTTCTTCTTAACCTGGTTGTCTTTCACAGCACTACTGTCCCAAACTCAGGATAACAGCACTCAGCGTGACATGGCAGCTCCTGAGATGGATGGAACTGTCACGGGCAGGTAAAAGATTAATGGGAAGGGCTCTCTTTTGATTGATGAATCTGTGACCTTGAGCAACCAGAGCACTTGCACCAAGTATATCTGCCATGCGAGACAGACAAAATGAAAGAGGCTCATGTTACACTCTCAGATCTCATTAAGCACCCAGACCAGAAACACCGATATTGGCACTGGCCATCTGCTCTGCTGTTTGCCTGGTTACAGGTCTGATAACACTTTCAGGGAGCAAAAGTTAATCATACAGTTGAGCAACAGCACTTCTGAACAGGAAATTCAGTGCAACATAACAGTTTCTAAAAAAAACCCCACATACCTGTTTTTACTTCATTCTGCTGTTTCAAACCACACAAGCTGGCAGTTAAAAAAAAAATGTTTACATAAAAGACCATAATTTCAGGCTCTTCAAATGTTGCTGGTTTTTTTATAAATAACCTGTAACATCATCATAAAATTCACTAACTTGAAATCTGCCAAATTGCTGTGATCTCCTGTTAGTCTGTATAACTGACAATAATACAGAATTATTTTTAATTGCTTTTAAATTATTTTCTCTAATGTTCTCATTTGCTTATCTCAGTTATTTGAGAATTACGGTATTTTCTGCCATTTGTTCCCCACTTGCAGCGCTGAAGGCCTTTACCCCAGCATCCATCCCTGAGGAATGAAGGTTCCCTGCAAGCATTTTTCGAGAGACTTATGATCAACTGAATTTTCTTTGCTGAGCAGCAATTCCTTGAAAATCCTGCAACGTATTCAAAGACTTTCCTACTGCTTTTGGAGAATTAGCTCTGGGCAAAATGATATAGTCTATTGAGGCCATATCTGACCCAGAAAGTATTAACTGAAGAATGTGCAGGACAGCTGCTTATCGGAAAGAAAAGACATGCAGTGCTGGAGAATGACATGTAGAGCTACTTGAGTCAGTTCTGAATGACTGTCAGCTCTCCAGAGCCAGCCAAGACCGGGAAGCAGATACGGCATTCTGCTGGAGCCCGTGCACATCCGTAATGGAGCCAGCTCCGATATCTCAGTGCAGGACTGCACCGTGTGGAGAGGAGATAGTTTATCATCCAAGAGCATTTCAGATATATGATATGATATGATAAGGCTGAGCAGAAATCTGAAGTACAGCAGGGTTATTTCCAATGAAGTGTCAACCTTTCAGTGGAGGACGTTCTGAGCAGGTTTGAAAGTGAGCAGGTTTGGTCCGCAGCATGCCAAGGTCATGTTTTTCAAAGTATTGGCCTTGGATGGATGGGGATGGTGTTCTTCAGAAGCTGGACCAGGTACCATCCTCTTTCACATTATGTTAAAAGAGAATGCCTCACTGCACAACAGTGTGAGTGCCATTTATTTCCAGCTACATATCCAGTTATACCTAAATAAAGGCCTAAATTCCTATTCAGCTTTCCCAGATCAGAAACAGAGTTCTGTATGTGGGACAGTGTCTTTGTCCCCTCTATTCCTTTGGATGAAGTGGAACCAAGCACTCATTTGCTGCTCCATCATCAATACTCTGAAAAACTGAGGAAATCCTTAATTTGGAAGTCACTATTTAGGAGTTTTGCTAATATTATACCATGGATGGCACTTCCCCTCCATCATTTCACTTGGCATCTCTCATCATAAAGTCTAGTTATGCAGGGACAGTAATAATAACACATTGAGGAGGTACTTTATTTTTCTAAATATCTTGGGTTTTCATCCAATAATCAGGTGATAGAAGAAAATGATATGAGCCACAACGTGAGTTTCAGAAAGGTGCTGCTGGTGATTCCAGGGAACATTTCATAGTGAACATTGTTCCAGAGTATGTCACAGCAAAGGATCCGAGGCATTGGTTTACCATCAAAGACACAAACAGAATAAATATTCTCTTTCCTAAAAAGCGTCCGGCCTATCACCCACACCATGTCTGAGCTCATCCACTTCAAGGCTGAGTTCCCCATTTGGACTTTCGCAGGAGAATTTAAAAGTTCTTTTCCAAACAAGTGACTATTCCCATTCGCCTTCTTTGGGCTCCTGCTAGGAACCCCTTCCCTGACACACACAATTTGCAGGGGTTGCATGCCTTACTCCGCAGCCCACGCATTACTTTCACCTGCTTTCCCCCCCCCCCCCGCCGCGTTCCGGCGACCGTACCCCAAAACACGCTCCGGACTCCTCCCTCCGCATCACCCCGCGGCCCCCGGCCCTGCCGCCCCCCTCGCCGGGCTCCCTCCGCGGCCGCGGAGCGTGCGCGCAGTGCGGGCGGCCTGGGCAGGTGGGGCGGAGAGCGGACCGGAGAGGAGGAGGAGAGGAAGGAGGAGGAGAGGAAGGAGGGGGCCGGCCCGCCCGCAGCCGCCGCCGCCGCCAGCGCCGCCATGATGCTTGTTTGCTTTCAATGAGTGTGAGGAGGAGGCGGGGGGGAGCCGCTCTCCCGTCCGGCCCGCGGCAGGAAACAAAGAGCCAGGCAGGCGGCGGAGCGAGGGCGGCGGGGGGACGGGGATGCTGCG
>JACBWW010000029.1:7178087-7376714 GCA_020086605.1 Lanius collurio | reverse complement strand
TAAAGCCGTTAGTCTGCGGGGCGAGGGGGGACCCCGGGGCCCGCCGGGGAGAAGCCCCCGCGCCGCCTTGTTCGGGCGTGTCGGGGGGGGCCGAGGCCCCTCTGGGCGTGGGGGCGTTCCGGAGGGGTGCTGGGCCTGAGCAGTCGCTGCTGCGGGGACGCCCGGGGGAGGCTCCGCGTCCGGGGAGGCGGCGGGGAACGGCGGCTTTCGAAGCGAGGGCGGCGGGGAGGGGGCTCCGCACCCCCGGTCCGAGCCCCGAGAGCGCCCACCGGCGAGCGGGAGGCACGGAGGGAGGCTGGGAGGGAGCCGGGCCGGGCGGCGCCGCGCAGGAGCCCGGCTCTGTTTGCATCGGGAAGGCAATTAAGAGAAATTAGTATAATGGCATCTGGAAGCCTGAAGTTGTTTTTTTTGTTGTTGTTGTTGTTATTGGTGCTGGTAGGTTTTGCTGGTTTTGTTGGTGTTTTTTGGGTTTTTTTGTTTTGTTTTTTTTTTTTCCTCACCGTGGAATTGAGTTTAAAATAATTAAACAAAAGGCAGAGGGAAATGACATCAATCGGGGGAACTGCCCGTCCACCCTCCACGCACGGCGCCCCGCGCCGCTGCATCCCCGGAGGCCGATGCGCCTGGCTGGGCGCGCACCGAGGGGCGGCAGTGCTGCCTGTCAGCGGAGCGCTTCGCCTGCTCCGGAAGGAGCCGCGGCAGCAGCCGCCCTCCCGTCCCTCCCCGCCCCGCCGGCAGCGGGAGCCGCGGCCGCGCTGGCGCCGGGGCCGGAGCGGCGCTCGCTCGTTCCGGCGGAGGGAGCGGCGGGGCGGGGGGAGGCCGTGAGTGGCAGCCGCGGCCGCCAATGCGGGGCCGCTGGGCCGTGAGTGGCAGCGGCGGCGGCCAATAGGAGCGCGCGGGGGGCGGGCGCGCGAGGCCGCGGGACAGGCGCATGCAGGGATAAACAGAGCGAATTGGGGCGGGGGGCGGCGGGGCCGCGCTTGCGGTCGGGGCGGCCCGGGCGTTGTTCTGTAACCGAGCGGGGTCATTGCCGTGGCTGGGGCACGGGGAATGAGCGCCGGGACTGCCTGCGGAACCGCATCCTGCGGGGGAACGGGCGGCGGGGAGCTCCCGCACCCCCCGGTCTGTCGTGGGGCCCACAGGACAGCCTTTCCTTCTCCAGAATTTTACGGAAAGTCATAAGCCTGGGATCAGACAAGGCTTTAGAAAAGGAGCTATCTAATACATCTGTCTCTGTCTTGGTATCTATGGTGAACACGTATTTTATCAGTAATTTTTCTACAAACATTAAAAATTCGTTTGGAATCTACTAGGTTGTAGTCCTGGGTTGGACTCGATGATCTTAGTGGTCTTCTCCAATGTACTTTGCTTTGTGTAGTATAAGAAATGTATTCAAAACAAATGCAGTAAGCTAAAGGTTTTGTTGGGTTTTTTGTTTTGGTTTATTTTTTTATTTTGTTTTGGGGGTTTTTGTTTGTTTGGTTTTTTTGTTTGTTTTTTTAATACAACCATCTGTATTTCCACAAACGCATAGAAAATTATATCACTGAAAATAGAACTTCATGGATGGGTATTTGCTTTGTAACTAGAGTTGCAGATTGCCTGTTTTTTCATTTGATTTCTCAGGCTTATTTTCATAATCTAGATTTCACCACAGTGGGTAACTAATTCAAAATCCAAGGGATTAAGAAATACCTGTGGTATTTGTCTGGCTTAAATACAAAGATGTGCAAGCGTTGACTGGTAATTGTATTGTATCTCGCATTTATTTTTTATTCTAGAGCAGGTCTCGTAATTGGGAATTTATCAACATTTCCACTGGGGTAATTTTACAGGATTATCCGCCCTCTGTTCTTCCTGCTGGTTCATCTGGACTCTGTGGAGTGTGCTGCTAGCAATGGAGCCTTCTGTGGGGGTTTATTCATGCTATTACTGAAATGGAGCCCTTCGCATTTGGATTAACTCTTTGTTCACTTTTCACCTGAATCGCTTGGATCAGCCCATGTTTAGAAAGGATCCTGCCATGCATCTCTTTTCTGTGTGCATTCTGAAGTTCAGCTCTGAATACAGTCTCATGTTCAGGCTGTTTATTGTGCTTGAATTTCAGAGGAAGAACTGAAATGTAAAGATAGATGAAACTGTAATACTGCATGGGCAGGTAAATACATTTGACATTTTATACATGAAGACTTAAAAACATGTTATGAAGGGTCACAAACTGAATGAGCATGGTACCTTTTTAAGATAGGGCTGTACCCTATTAGGTGCAGATATTAGGAAGACATTCTTATAACCAAGTCCAACGTTCGTGATGGAAACCATTGTCTTTAAAATGGTTCCAGGACTGAGCAAACTAAAAATTCTTTCCCTAAATATGAACAAAAAAATCTGTATTTGAAAACATGGCTGTATAAATAAAAACATTTCTATTGATCTGTCACCAAAAAACTTTAATATTAGTGTTTGTAGTGCAGTGTGCCATGCCCAAGAGTCCATGTGGTGAGCCAAGATTCTTCCATCCAGTTGTGCAGTCCCTGTTGCAGAGGCCCTGGTTCTGTTTGCTGACAGACTGTTGAGTTTTAAATTATTATCTGTTTTTGTCATGTCCTTTTGGCTGTACACTTGTGTATGTGCAGTCTGACCATTATATCTCAGTTTCAAATGGGGCCACTTTAGGCAAAGATTCTACACAGAATCTTTAGGAATGAGGATGCCTTTCAGTCTTCAGAATTGAAGGGATGTATAAGAATTGACACTTAATTCTATAGAGGTTTTATTGTCAGGAAATTACACGTAGTATTGAAAGGTTGTAGTTGTGTATGGTGAGCTATAAAAAGCTACCATGACCTTAAAACACCACAAGAATATTCTCAACAGACCCAGCCACCAGATTTTAGTTCTAGTGGCATGAGGTAGAGGTTGACCCATGCCCAGTTGCATACAAAGTATCCGAGGTTTTTAATCCATATACTGAGGTTTTACACTACTTCCCATGTCAAAATACTGACATTACTGATGCCAGTCTAAATTTAGCCTTCTCCATGGTGTAATTTTGAAAGCTTTATGCATAAATTGCTCAAACTGAGTCACTGCAGGGTTTCATCTGTTTTGTTCCTTCTAAAGTGTTGGTGCTTCACACTTGGAAGTGTGATTATTGTACAATACCCTGCAAGATTATTAGCATTGTGTTAAGTGATGTAATTTATGTTCTTATATTGAAATTGGATTGTACAAGTCCACTCAATAAGGGAATCTTGGCATCAGCTTGGGGACTTGCACTCACCTTTTCTACATGGAGCAATTTCTGAAGCTGAAGTCTTGAAGAGTTTACAAATGCTTAGGCAGGTCCCAAAGAAAAAGCTGTTTAAATGCTGATCATGTACTTTTAGCTACTAATTGCACTTCTAAGATGGTGCTTGTTTAAAAAAAAAAATTGGCAGCAACTCAATTTTTCCTTTTGTAAGACTGCAACATGAATCCTTTTGTTAATGCCTTGGAGGCCTTTTTTCTAGTGTATGAATCAGGGAGGGACTAGGAGCAGTAAATATATACAGTTGTTTATTTCAGAACTAAAATACTTGCTTTTAGGATTCCAATTTATGCTACAGTGGAGATCTGCAGGAAGCGATTGATTTGACTTTGGATTTTTTTAGACTGGGAATGCTGTTGTTTATGGAGGCTGCCAGCTCAACATTGTGATCACAGCCTGGGTATTTGGATGTCTCTCTTGTGCATCTGAGTTCGTGTTCCTGGTGTGCAGCCTTTATTCTGCAAGTGAAGGGGCTCCCTACTTGAAGACCTTTCTAAAGTTTTTATTCTGTTTTGTAATACCTGTATCTCCAAAGCATCCCTTGCTTAACAAGGCAGCAGTTTCAGTTGAAAGACTGAGGTTTTCCTAGAGTGTGCTGAAGCAATTTGAGTGATGGTGCTGTCTTCAGGGTGCAGCATCTTGCCATGGTTAGGAGACCAGGAATATACAATAATGTCATATCCTGCATGTTACAAATAATATGTGCAGCTTTATTGCTTGAGCTATTTTGGAGTATATTGATGGGTGAGATGTGGATCCTGCACATTGATCGGACTTAAATGCTGCTCCACAAAAGTATCTCTCTGCATAGATCAGTTTGCAGAGTCAGGGATCAGAAAAAAACTTGTTTCAGAGACAGATCTTTCATGTGATTTTTGCAACAAAGGCCATGTTAGCCAACACCTGCAAAGACTGAAGGCTTGAAACTGAACTAAAACACCACCAGGATTGGCCGTGCACCATCTGATGTGTATCACCTGTCAGAGCAAGGAAATGGCATCATAATGGCTGAAAATGAAAACTGTTGAAGATATTTTATGCCATACTCTGACCATTAATACTTTTAAATATTGTTTTAAAGAAGTTTTAACAGTTACTCACCCAACAGAGGAGCTTTGTCTGACAAAGCAAAGGTCCTGGGGACTAAGGAATTTCAGTGCTGCCTCAATCACAATTTATCTGCAGAGTACTTTCAGGAATGAGAGCTTTTAGGAACAAGCGGTAAGTGTGAAGAATAATTAAAACTAGTAAGGAATCTTGTTTTGATGAGAAACATGATGAAAGATCCACCTCTGGAGATTTGCAGTGGTCAGTCATGGGATAGGTACTTTCTGTATAGGCAGCAGTGGACTAGATCACCTCATGGTTTCTTCTGATTTAGTAGGTCAGGACTTCTCTCCAGTGGCAGAATTTGGAAAGCTTCTACTTGGGTTGCTCATTAAATCCACATAATCCGTGTCAGTACAACTGTTGTCACAGTAATGCTCAAAACCAACCAGTGACGCAGCTGAGTGGGGATACTGTGTTATTAAAAAACCTAACCCCCACAACCTGTAAACCCCACTTTCTTAGCTGGCTGTCGTTGGTTTTCAGCATTGTCTCAGAAACAGCTGCATCAACACAGCAGAGAGAGGTGATGCAGTGGAACATGGGGACAGGAAAGAAGTCTTGAGTTGGCTTTGCTGCGCAAGAGTGTGGTTGTGGAAAAACATTTTCAGGCTTGTTGGTTAAATTTGAAGCAAAACCAATCTGTGAATAATTTGCTTGCTGTCAGGATGTGGCTAGATGGGTAAAGCATCAGCTGTGCAGTGAGTTCTGTAACATCCTGACCTTCAGTTAGTTTAGCAACACTAATACTAACAAGCATTTAGGTATCTAGGAATTGTGTTCTAGGAGGGCAGAGATTTTTGGATTTAGATACTGGTACCTCTTGTCTAGCTCCAGTTCTGTAGCAGGAATGTCCAAACTTCATTTACAGTAGCTGAGTTCTCTCTTACTCTGTTGTAAGACTAAGAAATAGTGTTTTGTGTGGTGACTTTGTGTTTTCCTCCATGAAACAACAGAAATGTGGCAAGCATTCTGCAGACACATAAAGGAACACGTGGTAAGGAACGTGTTGGTGCATGTGCCTGTATTTAGAGTAGCTTACCGAGTTGGACCAAGATAAGAAATTTTGCACTAGGTCTGCTAAACAAGAATCAGTGTTCCATGTATTGTAAGGACTCATAACTAAGTTGTCAAATAGGATTGGATACAACCAGTGGAGTGGCAGTTGGTATTATATGAATGTTTTGGAGTGTAAATCCATTCTCAGATTTCTAGAGACATTTGTAGGTGAAGCTTTTATGCCTTAGTCTTTCTGCCTACGTTTATAAAACCCGAAGCTAAATGTTTTACAGCACAACTCTTCCTTTTAAAGCTGGTCTTTTAGGTTCCATCTGACTTGTACAGTATGCAATTCTGTAATGCAATGCAGTTCATGTAAAATCTTATAGTAATTAGTGAACCTGACATCTCTTTAATGTATTTGGCATTTCAGAATACACTAACAGAATGTGCAAAAAGCTGAATGCTGTGTAGTACTCATTAACTAGCCAATCTGGTTCCAGGGATACCAGTTAAGGTCAGTTTTTGCTTTGCAATTTGGTTTTGTGTTAGTGTTTGTTTTGTATACAGCAGCCTTTTACTATAGTCATAATTAGATACAATTTCTGATAATTAAGAGCTATTCTAATCATCTGGACCATGTTTGCTACACTGAGAACGTTTGGACATCGTATTTCTAATGATTATATGTTGTGCAGAATAAGGGGTGGGAATTTGAGGGTTTTTTATCATGAGTCTGATAAAAGTGATCTGTCTTGTTTGTCTAGAAGATGGAGCAGTCAAGGACCTCTGTGCTGAATTGTGCCTTTTGTACTCTGACCATTTTAGAGTTCTCTTTTGAACCTAAACTAGTTTTTATAGCAGCTGAACATGGCAGTGACAACTGCTTCTTTGCATTAGTGAAATGATGGTAAGCAAGTTTTTCACACTGTGCAAGGTTTAAGGGATTACACGTACACCATTAAAATACTGGGCTGCACATTGCTGATCTGTGGGAAATTGTAATAGGCAGGGTTTGGGTAGGAAAAGTAGAAGTTTGGAAAAGGTCATCTTCCCCATGCCTGCCACTGCCAACTGGAACCAGCTAGTTTGCATTTCTGTAAACAAGCAGTTATGAAGGACAAAGAAACCTTAATTAAATTTGAAATACCTGCAGGTCAAAATTTAATATGATCTTCTTAAAAATACTAAATGACTGAATTCTGAACTTAACAAAATTTAAAGCCTGTTCTAGTCAGTGCTCTCTAGTCTAATGGAGCCTTCCTGATTTGAAGACAGCAAGTAAATCCTTTGACATTTATGGCACAGTTTATTGGAACCAGGATGCTTTGCTTGAGTTTCAGGAGGGTTATGTTTCATTTTAGTCAACTTTGGCTAGATTAAGGGCTTTGCTGAACTTTAACAGCTTTATAGATTTTTGAAAGAATAGTAAAACATTTGTCAGCTTCTGATTTTTCTCTAGTAGAACTTATATGTGCAAATTCAAATAAATCATCTGATTAGTAATATTCCAGATATACTTACATGAATTAATGGATATTGACTTAATCAATATCTTGTGTTTATTATTACACGTGTTCACGTGCCTGCTCACATCCCACTGCATTATCTTAAGTCTGAAAAAGAGGAAGGGTAACTCATGGGTTTGTATTGGCAGTCGTGTAAAATTACAGTTTTAGAAATCCTCAAAATAGGATGGAGAAGCATTGCATCACTGATGAAGCCATTAAATCTTAATATGCTATCAGCCACTAAAATGTGATCTTAGCAAGTGAAAAAGTGCTTGGAATGAATCAATTGACTTCATGTTGACTCAACAGCTTTTTTTATATTTTTAATTTAGATTATTCCAACATTAGGCTATAAATTGGGCTAAAGGGATCTTGACACTTTCCCACGTGGTATAGTTGGGTCTCTTGGGACTGGGGAGTGTTTCAGGAGTTGTCCTTGTGCTGCTGCAGTTCTGCCTGTGCCACAGCTGGTACGTGCCATCCCTCCCCACACTAGGGAAACAGAAATTTTTAATTTACAGCACGTGTTCTGAAAAATTCAGGTGTTGGCCTTCAGCTGATTTCCCAGTCGGATTTTTCCTAGCCTTATTTTTTCAATACTAAATACTTACTGTAAAAAAAAAAATTACTTGAACAGCTTCTTTAGAATAAAATGCCCAGAGTGTTTGTACTAGTCCATAAATAATAGGTGTTTACACAACAGTCTTGATATTTGCCTTGAAGTAGCACACTAGTAGGGAGAAAATAAATATGTGGTTTCTTGCAACACTGGTGTTTTCTTTGTATATATTTCAATAGAGGGATCTGCTTCATGCCTACAAAGTTAAATGTAAGGTTGTATTTCAATAGATAAGCAAGTCCTTAAATTTCCATTTATACAGCCTCACAATATTTGTGATTTTAATTCTAATGTATTGTAGTATGGATTTCTCAATTTTGAGGCAGATTTAATTCTTTCAGATTTTTTTTTTCTTTTGGGTGATGGCCCACACCTGCTTTCCTGAACTTTGGTTTATCTGCTTGTGATTGTAGCAAAATATATTTTGTAGATGTTGCATGTTGTGATACATTATAGCACAATACATTTTGAATAAAAATATGTGTAACATAAATATATATAGTGTATTGCTACAAAATAAACATTATATAACAAGTTACATTTCATAGCAGAATGCAAGTATACTTCCATGTTAGGGTGTATACCTGCTAGTAGTTGGGAAATCCAAAACTACAGGCATATGTTAACATTTATTTTTAAGAAAACAAAGTTTCAATTTAGTATGTTTTGAATAAGACATTTATAGAAATAAGATGACATGAAATTTAAAAGGCTTTGTAGGAAGAGTATCAGGATACAGAAAAAGTATCCAATTCTCTAGTTTAAGTTTTATGTCTTAGGTGGTGCCAATTCATTTGAAATAAGAATTTAGCTGAAATACATTAAATTTACTTCACAGGGTACTTGAGGTCTAGCTGGGATGCATTGGGTATTTGTTTCCTTTCCTCATCATGACATCTTGCCCGTGAACATTTTGCCTTCATTTTTCAGTATTGACATCACTCTCTAGTTTGTTGCCCAGGCATGGAACAGGCTGAGGATAAATTCAGTCATTGAGTCAACTCATCAAGTCAAGTGTGCAAATTCTGCAAGGACTGACCTTTATCATAAACCCAGACCAAGCTGCTGTTGCTTCTCTGTGAGGAGGTGACCGGTGTTGCACCTTGTCATCCTGGCCAGGGACAGTGTTGTTGCTTATTTGCCTGTACTTCAAACTGAAATGTAATTAAGTTCTCATAGAAATTCATGACTTGCTGAGTAAAGCACCACCAGTGACAAGACAGGGAAAGCAGCAAGCTTGATTCATTTTGGAAAAGCTTTTTAAAGAAGGGGTAGTTAAGTCTTTGAATAGGAAAGGGCAAATCTGTAGTTTTATAGTAAAACTGAAATACAGCACTATGAAATTACCTTAAAGATTTTTTTCCAAAGCACAGTAGTTATCTTTTAGAGGTACTTCTGTTCCCTTTGAAGAGGGTCACTATTTGGAGTTGAAAGCAGTAGTTCCTGTTAATTCTAATAAATCTCAACAGTAGAAATTAACCCTTTAAATACAGGTTAGCATATCTGATTAGCCTATACATTGCTAGAACTGCTGCAGTCTTAAATTATCTAAAAAGCAATGTACTTTGCCTTCAGTTAGGATTTCAGACTTTGTTCAGTGTTACTGTTTAACTGGGTGAGGGTAGCTGGAAGCAAGAGTTTGCTTCCTGCTGTGGGAGAAGAGATTTTGTCAGTGTGTCCAGAAGTGCCATTATGATGGTGTCCTGATTTCCACAGCTGCAAATCCACGCATACATTCCTGCTAAACAGGAATAATAACACAGGAAGCTAGTCTCCCTCAAATACATATTTTTTTCCTCTTCCCTCCTTAATCAGTTTAATTCTGTTCACCAGCTCCTTTGTTATCAGACAAAAGTTGGTGCTGATGCAAGAGTGAAGTGGAAGTACAGGGTCCTGGGGAGGAAGAACTGCAGCAGGACCAGCTTAGTTCTGCTTCACGCATTGTAAAACCACAGTGCAAGTGGTAGAGGGTGTGGAGGATCCTAAATTAACTTTGAATTCAAAACAGGCCAGTCAATTTAAGAAACATTTATATTTGTGGGGAAGGTCATTGGAACCCATTTTTAAATGAAACTTTGGATTGCATGGAAAAGAGCTTCAGGGTTAAAGGCACAAGGTTACAAAAGAATGGTCTGGGGTGAGCTTCCAGTGTGAGGGTTTGGAGAGAGAAAGGGAAAAAAAGTCTCTCATATGTGCTATTGTTTTCTTATGAAATCTTTGAGCAACTTAATAGATTGCTTTCTATCCTGCTACTTTTCAGCGGTTCAGAAGTAATTTATTTGGCAAGTAATACTGCACTGCATCAACAAATGGAAAATATTGTCCAATTGTCTTGTTACTTCTTACTTTATTAGATCTAGATTTGCATAGTTTATTCACTGTTTTTTAATTAAAGTCTCAGAAAGTTTGAGTAATTCTGCACTTGGTCAGGAGTGGTGCTATTTTGTTTACTTTCCCCTCCTGGCTATCTCCTGGTCTGCATTAGTGACAAGTAAAAGCAAGTAAAGGGGAAGGAGGGGAAGGAGGGGAAGTCAAAAGGAATCACTGACGTGTTAGGAAGTTTCAGAAGCAAAGTTAAAATGTTTCAGCACTGTGATCTTGCAGTGTTTCTAAATGTACTCCCAGATTTGTAAATGGATTTTATAGATAGTTCATAGTAAGTATTGAAATAGTTATTTCAGAATAGATGATTAGATCAGTTGAAATTATGTCTGAACACTGTGTTGCTCTTAGTTGTTCATCATTTTCTACCCAGTTTTAGAATTCAAGTTTTCCTAATTTAAAGATGATGTTTTAGGGGCAAACTTGACATCTACATCCATTGTAATAATATAAAAGATTATACTTGGCCTACAGGAGTTGTCCAGTATGTTTAGTTTTGAAATCAAGTTAATTTATCAAGATATTTTAGAAAGCATTTCAGGAAATGAAGAATTGCTATAGTATTTTCTGTTGGTGCTTAAAAAACCCCAAAACCTTAGTCTCAAGATAACTGTCCACCTATCTATTTTGTTTAAGTCTTCTTCCTCTCCATCTTCCGATTTCATAAAAATGGCAGAAGGGTAGAACAGGAAAAAAAATGTCATCGTCTTTCCTGCCCTGCCACTCAGAGCAGACTCATTTCTCCATTTTGAAGACATTATTTACTGGTAGTTTCCATAGTCACTTGGAGCATTAAGTACCTTATGGTCCAGCTTCCACTTTGCACATGTCCATAGCCAAGGACACTTAGCATTCCAAATGCCTTGTTAGGCAATGAACCCCCTTCATTCTTCTACAGGGAGCAGTGTATCTAAACCAGCTTGGCCTCCAGGAAGTCCTTCTTTAGGCCACCAGGTCCTCCTGCCATGGTGCCCTCCATGGCCTTGGTGCTGCAGCTGGGAGTGCACTGCAGGAGCTCATGGTGCTGGTGGTGACACTGTCATTGTCCAGGGCAATTCCAAGCCCAGTGCCCAGCCTGGCTGTGCCTGACCTGGCTGCAGTCATGGCTGTAATCTGGAGAGACAGGCAGCAGTCGAGGCAGGTGCAGCTTGACCTGGGAACATTTGGCTTTGTCTCCAGTGGTCTGTTCTGAGGGAAGCCAGAGCTCCATCACCCACCTGCTGTAGTAGCCAGCTTTGTCAGCTCTTCTTCCAGCAGGTTGCCCTCCCTTGACATAACAATCTTCAGGTTTTTTCCTTCTTTTTCTGATCCTTGTCACCCTTCGCTGAAGGGGCTGTTGGTCCCTGCTTTCTTCCCCTCACCCTGTCCCAATGCCTGTCTCTCAGCACCCTCTGTACAAACAAGGGCTTAAAACAGTGTCTGCATTGGAGGCTTGAGATCTAGTTCCTTGTGCCAGACCTTGTGCACTGTTGAGCTCATTGGCCTTGCTTGGCTCAGTTTCTTTGGGGTAAGGGGTGTTAATTCTGTGTGGGGACTGAGTGACCCAGAGTGAGAGTGGACAGCCACACTCACTTTGACTCTCAAGCTCTTCTGTTTTTGCAGCTATTAAAATGACAATCTTAATAACCTCGTACGAGATAGTAAACAATTTCATTTGCATTCAAACACACTTAAATGTCCTTTTCATTAAATTTATGTAGTCTGGAGTGTGTTCCAGGAACTCATGTCATCTATTTGTTATAAAAATTTTCTCCTTTACAAACTGGTTACCTGTATGTGATAACAACCTAACATTAATGGTGGTTCCACCATGTGTTGATGCAAGTGAAAATTACAGGAGGGTATAAGCTCTTTTGAAAATTACCATGATAATGATTAAAAGCTGCTGTTATCAATGGTCCTAAGGATGTTCAACACTATTTTATGGGTCTTACTAAAAATTGTTTTAGTCTGACAAAACTCTATCACTTAATCTGATGTTCACCTCAACTTTTATATTTTACTGTAGCAGCTGAGCAGGTGCTAAATTTGGATTTGGGGAGGTGGAGAAAGGAGACAGTAAAAGAGACTGACTTGCTTGAACTACTCCATGCTGTGAAGTTTTGAAATGCAATTCAAGGTGTTGCACTTGTATTTTATGCTGTCCTGTGAAATACAACCCAAATTTAGCCTTCCTGTCAGTTCTTGAGAAATTTTGGGTTCTGGGTGATAGATGAAGATGTGCTAATGCTTGGTGTGACAGTATCCTCCTTGATGTGGCTGATGGCAGTGATGCTCTCGGGCAGCAGCAGCTCTTTCAGCCAGGAGGCTCTCAAGCATTTGCTGCTTTTTTGGCACCTAGTAGTCCCAAACAGCAGGGACTCATCCTCTGAGAAATGCAGCAGTGAGAGAGGGAAAACCATCGAGAGCAGGAACTTTATTGAGGGGAGGGTGGTGCAGTGGATGGACCGGGAGTGCAGCGTCACCAGGATCCAGTGTTAAACCCTCAAATTCTTAAATCTCTAGTTGTTTCAGTGTACATTAACAAAACCCACTGGAAAAGTATGTCATCCTCTTTTAGTAGCGAGCAGTGATGCACTGCTGGTACCAGCAAAGCTGTTAATTAGTGCATGTGATTGAGTGTGCTCTGGGGAGCATTCTTGTTTCTGTACTGAATGAGATTTCTGTCTTTGCTATACCTGCTTCTCAAAGAATTGGGACATATTTATTAATTCAGGGAGCAGCAGGAAGAGAAAGCAGTAAATGTCTGAGGAAGGTAAATGTTTCCTGACAAGCTGGAGCATTCCTACATGGTCTTTGTGAATTATATATAATTATATGTTGAAATTTCAGAGGAGATGCCCTGTACATTGCTTTAGTATATATTCTTGCACCAGTTGCGTAGTTATTGCAGAGAGAAGTTATGCTTTTACCTTTCTGGTGATTATAATCCATTCTTCTCTCATTTAATTAGTCAAGTTTGATGAAAAAAGTGTTACACTTGGTGATTCCAGCACCCTAGGTACTCAAGTGCCTTCACTCTGGAAGGAGCCTCACCCAGCTGCTATTTATAATCTGATCCTTTTACCCACAATTCCCTTCTTAAAGGGGAATTTCTTTTCATTGCAGAAATCTGGTTTTGACCAGGAGTGGGAAAGGGAAGGAGGAGTGTGACTTAGTAAAAGAGCTTTTATATTAAAATAAGCATGTGATACCCAAAAGCTTTATTTTAATTAAGATACATAGTTATCAGAAAGTTTTTGGTGGATTTCTGATGTTTTGTTTAACATGCAGAGTAAACATTTTTCAGTAAAATCAGTGAGCAGGTTATAAGTCTGGTTGATAGTCTTATTTACTAGGACTTATTATTTGAATACTTTATATACTGACAACATTTTTCACTTTGTCCCAGGAAATGAAAAATAGAGAAAGCCTTAAAAGGCCTGGTAGAAAGATGTCCTTAGAAATTTGACCAGTATAGTTGCTTGTTTCTTGAGGGCTTGGGTAGTATTATAATACTGCTGTAATGTATTTTGCTGAATAATCACATAATATTGCCTCTGATGTGTTTTTAAGTGTGATTTGAGCCAGCATTGTTTAATTTCTCTGTTTCATAGAAATAGATTTATAGCTTGTTGCTTGTTGGAGAGAAATGTTTGTTTCTCTGTCATGGTGCATGGCTGGGTATGGTAAAAAGAACCTAGAAAATGATTCTTACAAAGTTACCAGAAATGATGTGAAAAAGAGTGAGAAAAATGAAGTTAAATTTCAGTGTTAAATACTTGGCTGAAGAAAGTGATAGAAATATCTACCTTGGGTGCAATATTTTTAGATTGCAGAAAGTAAGGTGAAGGTTGGATTAAAGCCTGTCATTTTGCAGACTTTAAAAATTGAGGATCTTTTTGAAACCCTAATTCTTTTCTTGATGATGATTCATGTGAAAAGTTGACGATGGCAGTAACCTGGAAGTGATAGATAATCAAAGTTACTAGCAAATGTGTTCTCTGGGAGTATGGGAGAGATCCCAGTGGTGTTGATCATCACTTTTATAAGTTTCATTGTTGAAGAAACAAGAGCCTGTAGTGGGATGTGTCGGTTTTGAGGGACACACAACATAGCCACAGAAGGTGGTGGGACACAATTTTTAAATTGCTTTGCAGATTCTGGTAAATTATTGCAGGGGTGGGCGGGGGACTAGACTGTTGTCTGTTTTAGGAGCATCAGGAATCTCTGTTTTTCTATTTTATAGCAGTGTTTCCCATCCAGCCACATTTGTAAATGGGCACATTATCTGTAGGTTTGAAAAGTATTTGGTATATAAGTATAATATGAAATTTAACTGAAATGGGAACTACCTTCTAAAGAATTCTCAGTATATAACATCTCAGTTAATTACTTGCCTTTTGGTTTCAATAGGAATGCCCAAGGAAAAGTACGATCCACCTGATCCACGGAGGATGTACACAATTATGTCCTCAGAGGAAGCAGCCAATGGAAAGAAATCACACTGGGCAGAGTTGGAAATAAGTGGTAAGAAACTGAGGCACGGTCCTGAATGATGAACTCACTGTGAGTAGTGTGGGTTTGAACAAGTGTGGAGGGGAGTTACCGACCTTGAAGTGAGAACATCGGGGTAGCAGCTGCCAGCTGTGGCGTGTGGAGGGAAGAGCTTGGATTAGGATAACACAGCTGTAGGAGGGGTAAGGTGGGGCAAGTGGGAAATCTCCATGTATAGGAAAGTTGTTAAGGTGAGGATGTGAGCTGTTGTGTTTTAAGAAGATGAAGTGAGTGAGAGCATGAATTTAAGATCTAATTTGTCAGAGGCTGAAGTTGGGGTTGATCTATAGTGGTATGTTCTTACTGTAAGTAATGTAGCAGTGAGGTATTAGTCCATGAAGCAGAAGTTTTCTTTTTAAAAGCAGTTGTAAATTTTACTTTGTACTTAAGATTAAAGACAAACACCAAAACCTCCACAATCTATGCAAGCTTTGAGAGTTGGACTTCTGAATCTTTTCTGAACAATAAGATAATGGTCAGAATTCATAAGCATGTATTTCAACTGGTGTGAACCACCAGTGTCTCTTGATTTGTAGAGTAAACCCTACTTTTTGCTACAAAAAGTACGCTTACAAGGAAATTCAAGCAAATATTTTAAAGAACTAAAAAATTATTTCGTGATGTTTAAAACTTAGGCTGTAATTTTGTTTAAACATGGAGGTTCTTTAAGTGGCTGCAAAAATTGCCATGTGGGATTTGTAAATGACTGTTCAGTAGAGAAATTTATGGAAGAACTATTTAAACAGTTCTTCAAATCGTGGAGAATCTTTCCATCCAGTTCACTGAATCTGTCTCTTGCTTCCAGTACCATGTGCCTCACCATGTGAATGGCATTCTTTACTGAAGCTTACAGATGCAGAAACCTAGTTAAATGCTGCTTCAGGAATCAGCATTAGATATCAGCATTAGGCTTGGAATCCTCTTGGACATCTGCTGCTCTGCATAGGAAGTGCATTAAGTGATGGCTCTTTCATGCTTGGTAATCTCACTACAGACTCATTCCTGCCAAGGGAGGTGCTGGAGTGGAGAGCCTGGATCAGGGATGTTGATTGCAAATCCTTTCAGCTACAAGGCTTTCTATGATCACAGTCACCTGTTTGCATTGGGGGTGGGGAAGAGGTGTTAATTCAGCTTTAAAAATGCAAAGAACTATTGATTTGTATTTAAAACCTTTCAAAAGGTGTCTTAATGAGCATTAGAGGAGCATCAATCCCTTAAGAACTGTATGCATTTGCCTTTCAAAATAAAATGTGCAATGTTTTTGTTTCATTAATGTTCACACTGTCTTTTCCTTGCAAAATATTTGGTCACATAATACAGAAAGCCACAAATGTTTTAACTGATCTCTTTTAAATCATGTTTTTTCACTACAGGCTTTTTTATGCCCTTCGTTTTGTTATAGCTCACTGGAAATTATACCAGTAGTAAACATTTTGCTACCAGGGACTGAGTCTTACTGTAACCTTCCCCAGGCACTAAATATGAATTCTTTCATTTTGAAGAAAATACATTAAGGAAAGGAATTACAAAGTGTGTGTGTTGGTCTAATATTAACCAGACTGTTGTTAACATTGATGAGTTGCAGTGGGGATTTTAATAAAGTTGTTTTAACTAACTTTTTGCCTTAGAGAATCTGGTGTTGTTACTCCTAGTGCTTTTGGTACAGTGAGATGATTTATGTAAATGAAAAGGGATTTGCCCCAAAAGAAGAAAAAATCTTGGAGAGAAGAAATATTTTGAGACCTTCTGATGATATCTCACATTCCTTGCATGCAGCAGTGTAAAAATCTTGATTCTGTCACACAAATCCGTGTTTCCACCCTTCAGTTTATACAAAAAATCATACCTTTTTAAAAATATCTGGCAATAGTTGATACAGCTTTTAGTTGAATGCCAGATGGAAATCCATGTTCTCAACTAAGCATCTTAGTCACCCTAAATATAGTGTTTCTATCTGTTCTTGGCTGGATTAATGCCATAGAGTAAAGATTTTTGGTTTGAAAGATGTATGGAAATAAGGGGTGAACCAAAGCACTCTCTTTCATTTCAAACATAAACTGTAATTGAAAAAAATCTATTTCTTACACCTCTGTTAATGATAAATTCATGGTCAGCTGGCTAATATGTTTTGTCTTGTATGGAACTAGAGAAAGACAGATGTTTAAGCCTAAAGTATGGATTGGGAAAAACAATCTCAAGCATTCTTGGCAATATCTTGCATTCTCTCACACAAAGACTAATTTTTCATCTATAGAATCAGCGATTAATGGAGTTTTCATTTATTAAACTAGTAATGATAAAACCCACAAGTAAAACTCCCCCTCAAGTTCCCCAGCCCCACACACACTTGAAAAATGTGCTATTATTGCCAAATCTGTGTATTTTAAATATTCTGTTTTCTCTTGTACCTTTCTTGCACAGGGAAAGTGAGAAGCTTAAGTTCATCGTTGTGGACACTGACCCATTTGACAGCTTTGCATCTCAGTGACAATTCCTTATCCCGTATTCCTTCAGACATTGCCAAGCTTCACAATCTGGTATATCTGGACTTGTCCTCTAATAAAATCCGCAGTTTACCAGCAGAGCTCGGAAACATGGTGTCACTCAGGTATGTAAATCCTAACAGGAGTTTAAGTTGTCCTTTTATTATCATTGTAGCTAAACAGCTCAAATTTCAGCATAAGCAAATTCCCCTTTCCTCCCTTCTTATCTTCCTCCCTGAATACTTGCTGTGGGCTGTGCAGCTACAGCAATACTGGCTTTCTGTGATCTCCTGTTCTGATGTATGACAGCACAGAATGAGCCTCAGAAGTGCTTGGTTTGATGGCAATCACCCATTTTATATTTTTCCAAGTCAAGTTTCCTCTCAAGCATCTCTTTCCAGATTCTTTTACAAATCTTTTGTGTAGTGTTTTTCTCAAAGAGTGAAGCACAAAAAAAAATTGCTTTTAACTCATAGTAAGGTAGGGAAAAGGTCAGATTAAACATTTGTAATGGGATTAACTACCATTAAGTAAGGAAAGGAAAGTTAAGGAAAACTAAGTTTTCCTCTATATTCATATTTAGTAATTTTTTTAACAGTAGTTCTTCTGTTTATTGTATAACAGTTGCAACATGTCTAGTATCATCTCCTTCTCATATTTGCTGTGATGTAACTGTATTCCTGTGCAAACTGGGGAGGAGGAAAAAAATGCTCTTATCACCGCTTTTTGAGGGTTTTTTCCCTTCAATTTTGCAATGTCAAGATTTACAAAGTTAGCATGGAATGAAAACCCCTTTGGAAGTGAAATATGAGCAATGATGCCTATTTAGATTAAACTTAAGGTTGCAGCATTTTACTTTGTAAAAACTTACATAAATATATAAATTATTTCTATAAGACTAAATGTTTACAGGCAACAGTCTTTTGCCCTTGACCCAAAGGAAGAGCCTTATCTTAGGTTTATTAGACAGTTGCCAGTAATTGCCTTCATTGCTATTAATTTTGAAGATACTTATGAACAGCTTTATCAAATCTAGAAAATACAGAGTCTGAAAGTAAAGAGAGTGTTACTAGAAGTAAAGACAACGATAGAGAAGTGGACTGCCAGCACAGCTTTCATGAAACTGGAAGCAAAGCACATAGAAATATCTGTCATTGCATTTTCTTCCCCTTTAGAAAAGTCTGCTCTGTTGGAGAGGATTAAACTAGCTGATTAAATTGGTACTAAAAGCTCAAATTCCACAGCAGTTCAAGTCTCAACCTTGGAGGCTGAGCAAAGGGACCTTGCTTTTTGAAGCATAATTGACAGCTCTGCTTTGTAGCATGTTGTATAGTTGCTTTCAGCTGGAGAGGAGTCTGTTCTAAGCTCTAGTTCTTTGCATTACTATTTCAATTAAAAGCAGTTATTACTAACAGGTTTCTTCCCTTTATCCAGCTCCTTGGATATTGTGAGCTAGGAACCCTAAATTTACTGGAACATTCTCAAATTCATCTGTGTACTTCATTAGTCTCCTTTCAATCTTTTTAAAACATTTTTGTAAATGTAACACTTGTGACATGGAGATAGCCTAGCAGTGCAGAGTCATCAGTAATGTCAAGTCATTATGCCTTCTTCCCAGCACTTCTCCTGATTTATTCTGGCTGATTTTATGAAGCTTCAGCTCTTGCAAGTCCTAAGTTTTTTTTGAGCAGAAAAGGCTAGATCTTGTAAATGTGAAATTTGTAGCTAAGGTCTAGCATCACAGAAGTTTTCTATTTATGACCAAAACACAGCACTTGAGCACAGATCTCTAGATGTGAAAAGCTGTGCATGAACCCACTGTGTTCCTCAGTAATTGCAGCTGCTCCATGTTTTTTTTTCACTGTGGTGAAAGTGAAGAAAAACCCATAAGCACATGCTGTGTGATGGCACATTGCAGGTCCCAGCTGGGCCAGGATTTTGTGTTTCAGGCTGGCTCTCGCTGCAGACACTTCCCCTGGATTCTGGGAAGTTGTTCAAACTAACGGTAATTCAACCCTGGGCACTGCTGATATCCTGAGCCACAGAAATCATTTGTGCTCTCAACACTGAGAACTGATAACAGCTCTCCCAGCTCCCACATCTGGAGCTCTGGGTTTGGTCTGTACTGTAGAGCTCACCCAAGACTCCTTTCATCTCCCTTTTTACTGCAAGTAGTTGAAAAAAAGAGATGTCAGAGCAGTAGGATTTTTGATCTCTGCAGAAAAAGGAGGAAAAAAAGTAAACACTGTAACATGTTATCTTGGAAAGCTCAGCTGCAAAACAGATTCTCTTGACATGCTTGAAAGAACTTGAGTGCACCCCCAGGACATTTGCAGATGACACAGAGCTGGGTGGAAGGGTGGATCTGCTGCAGGGCAGGAAGGCTCTGCAGAGGGATCTAGAGAGGCTGGATCTGTGGGCCAAGGCCGGTGGTGTGGGATTCAGTCAGGGTGGGTGCTGGGTCCTGCACTTGAGTCACAAGCCAGCAGTGTCCCAGTCTGGGGGAACAGTGTCTGGGAAGCTGCCTGGTGGAAGAGGCCCTGGTGGGGGTGGTCAACAGCAGCTGAACGTAAACCAGGTGTGCCCAGATGGCTGAGAAAGCTGATGGCACCTGGCCTGGATCAGCAGTAGTGGGGCAGCAGGACCAGAGCAGTGACTGTTCCCCTGGGCATTGCTGACACCACACCTCAAATCCTGGGGTCAGTTCGGGCTGCTTATTCCTTGACAGGAAAGACATTGAAACCCTCAAATGCTGTTCTGCAGAAATCAAAAGAGTTAAATTAACACTTGCCCTACAGGTTTCCTTTTTTTGTTTTTTCTTTTCTTTTTTTTTTCTTTCCTTTCTGTTGCCCAGAAATACTCAAGTCTCTAGGCACCAAGCTGTAAACACTTTGGAGCAGCAACTTTGGACTGATTGATTATATGAAAGTCTTCCCTGCTTAATGGGAATGCATTTTGGAAAATGAAAAGCTCCTAACAAGTCTATTTTGTCTGCCCAGTTTGTTGGGATATCAGAATTCAGGACATGAATTCTGTTCCTGTCTGTATATTGGTTTTGTGAGTTACAAAGCACGTATTTTGTCTTGGCACTGAAATTATGAAAAGAAAACCACCCAAACCAACAGAAAATTACCATGCTAAATGACTACTGCATGGTAATGCCATATCTGTAATCATACTGCCATGATCCTGGATTTTTTTAATTTGGTTTCAGGGGTATAATTTCCCTTTATTTCTTAATCACAGCTGACCTGTTTCATAGTCTGGTTTGTCTGAGCTGTTACTGCATCATCACTTGTAGATACTAAAGAGTTTAATTATTGCTAATGTTCACAAAATGTCTGACCATTTAAGATAAACTCTCCAAACAGCTCCTTTCCCTCTGTACTTCAGCATAAGGTGTTTTGTCTGAGTGTGTGTGTCTGAGTACAGCAGGATTCCCTTAATCATTGCTGTTTAGTCTCTACATTTTTCAATATTGTGATTTGCTACTATATTGATTCTCTTTTAGTTCAGTTCTTTTACTGCTGCAGATAAATGTTGCTCTGTTTTCAGCCCCATATGATTCTTGCTCTGTCTACAGGGAACTACATTTAAATAACAACCTGTTACGAGTTTTACCTTTTGAGCTGGGAAAACTGTTCCAGTTACAGACTTTGGGTCTGAAAGGTATTGCTGCTTTTTTCTTGGTATCTGTGCTTTTTTAGTGATACTGCTGCTGAGCTGTAATGGCTGTAGTCTGCTAGTTCATAAAATGTTACTGATTAGCAATCTCAGATGTAGTTGCTCACTCCACATTTATACATCCTGTTACTTAGGGATTATTGAGAAAAATAACATGTTTATCAGAGCAGTGCCCATAGAAAGAGGTTTGCTTTTTTTCTTTCTGCAGAGTGAGCAGAAGCTTTCTGTTGCTTGCATAGGGGTTGAATGCAGTTCTGCTTTAACTAAGAAACAGTCTGTGGTTAACTGTGGTACATCTCCAGCCAGAAAGGGAACATGCTTTGTACAGCTGCAGGGTACTGTGCTGTTTATGCAAGCAGCAATTTAAGTCTTTTCCCAATTTTTTTTTTCTCTGAACTGTATGGATTCTAGCTATAAAAATTGCTGACCTTGGGGAATTTCAAATCACAAAATCAGAAGCACTGACAGATATAATAGCTCTAAACACTGTCAAGTCTCAAAAGTCTGTTTATCTCCCCTTTAAAACTGGGCAGTTGCAGTGTGTTTTGTCCATGACAACTTTTTCAATCGGCTTATGTTTGGCAGATGACAGAGTCTCTGCTGAGATCTGACTGTCAGATCAACTGCTGGTGGATGTTTCACACCAAGCAGAGGTGACTCCTGTGTTTGTGCTCATCAGCTCTGCCTGTTGTACCACACAAGTTCTTCACCACTCTTAGTCCAAGGACCACCTTTGGAGTGCTCAGTCCCAAGGCAGAATCAGCAGGGAATGTTGTTAAACTTCACTAGGGCTGTCCACACATCTAGGGTTTTGTGGGGTTGAAGACCTGAGATCTGAATCCCCAGAGTAGTTCATAGTAGATCTTGTCTCCAAGATGTCAGCTTTCAACACTGATATGCAAGTCTGTAATAGTTCTGTATATTTTATTCAATATTCCTGTGAATTGGTTTGTAGGAAACCCACTTACACAGGATATTCTGAACCTGTATCAGGAACCAGATGGGACACGAAGGCTACTGAACTATTTGCTTGATAATTTGGCAGGTACTGCAAAAAGAAGTAAGTGATCATTCTTAAAACATTTATTTCTGCTGTGTAAAATAAATGTGATTATCACTTGTTGTATCTCTATTTTGAAATGTTCCCGTAGTTTCGACAGAACAGCCACCCCCAAGATCTTGGATCATGTTGCAAGAACCAGACCGTACAAGACCAACAGGTAGTGTAACACTTCAAGGATTTCTCATTTCTTCTGTTTTCCTTTTAATAAAAGCTGTTGATCTTTACTGGGAAAAAAGTTAATGCTTAAATTACCCAATCATCTCTGCAGTGCTAACCAGCCAGCTGAAGTCATTCTATCCCAACTGGAACACCTGTTCCAGATTTACCCGTCTTTTACTCTGAAGTAATTTATTTTTAATTAACATCCCTCTCACAGGGATTGAAACTGTTGTCCACAATTAGTTAAATAGTGGAATTGTAACAGGCTTAATTTAGCATTTGTTGAAGAATAAAAAAGCATTTCTTTATTATGGAAGCATTTGTGCATGATTTCCAAAAAATGTAGAATTGTTTTAAGTAACCAGGGTATCATCCTTGATTCAGCATTTTTGTTACTGTTGGGATTCAGGTCATGTTTAATTCCTCACTAATTTTTTTCCCTGCATAAATTGTCTAAAATACAGCCTTTTCTATTTACCTGCACACCAAAAATCTTAGTGTATTTCTCAATTATTACTGTGTCCTCTCTTTCAGGACTGATGTACATTACTTTCTCCTGTTATTAAGGTGATTGCTTCAAAGTTCATTATGTTAATTCAGCTTCTATTTTGCTGTCACCTATTTGTTTTTAAAATGCTAGGCTTTGACCCCATTGAGGAAAATTCTTTTCTTTTTCTTTTCCTCAGTTTTCTGTATCTTCAAACAGTGGTCTTGTTTCTTTTTTCTACATTTGAAAGGAGCTTCCAGGTATCTAATTGTTGTACTACAAATTCTTAAAGTACTTTTGGAAAAAAAAAAAACCAACAAACCACCAACAAACCCAGAAACCCACCAAAACCACCCCCCAAATCCATGCTGCTGGATTACCTGTCAGCTTTCCCCAGACAGTCTCATTAGTACTCCTGTTTCAAATTAACACAGAGAGGAGATATTTCTTGTCCTACACCTGAATGCCTTTTTGAGGTGGAAATATTTGGGAGGTTAATTTGACTACACTTTTTCTTTGTGTGAAAGGATCCTTACCCTGCCAATGGATCTGTTACAGTTTGTTGTGGCAATAATTAAAATAGATTTAAAAGAATCTGATTGTAGACTTGAAGACCTCTGTGCAGCTGGCAAATATAAGTGTTCAAATACACTTACTTTGTTCTGGGCTTTTCACAGTACAGCACCACTTAGCATAAACACATTTGTCTGCTCTTCACTGTGTTAACTGTATAAGGGGGGTGTTTTTTTCCTAATTAAATGGGAGAAGACAGCTGCCGTGAGTCCAAACATGTAATTTGTCTCCCTAGAAGAAGTAACAGTTTTTTTTAGCACAGATACACATGCTATGTTTTGGTTGAAACAAATGAAGCGTGAATTAATAAATTCACAGAAGACAAAAGTCAAGAACATAATTGTATATTTTTTTTTAATCTCTCAGTGTGTAAGTAAAATTATTGTTCTGCAGCCTTGTTCTCTGTCATGTGTTACAACGTCCTCTGTGACAAATACGCCACCCGGCAGCTGTATGGCTATTGTCCATCCTGGGCCTTGAACTGGGAATACAGAAAAAAAGCCATTATGCAGGAAATACTGAGCTGCAATGCTGACATCATAAGTCTGCAGGTAAAAACTATGCCATTATTTCTTTCCCTTTTCTGTTCCCATGTGCGGTGTTTTCACATTAAGTGTATTTATAGTAAACGGTCTGTTTTCAAAACCTTCTGCAAACAAAAGGAAAAAGAAGTGATGTTTTGAACATTATTTGTTGTTTGACATCAAAAGAAGGCGCTCAGCCCCCGCAGTTGGAATGGGAACCAGCAGCCCCTGATCAAAGCAATGTTCGTGGGGGTGTCTTTGTGCCTGTGTGTGTATGTGGGGCTATAATTGACACATTTTCAAATAAGAGGCTTGAGATAATCATAACTCCAGGGATTACAGAAATTCATTTATATTTTCTTAAAATAGGGATATTGCTCTTGAATTTGCATTCTCTGATGTACTTAATTCTTAGATTTTTTTCTCCCCTTAAATCTAATTTGAAAGTGATTTACACTTCTGAAGAGTCTAAATAATCCGTCTTCTGTATTCTGCTAATGGTACGTTTATGCTGTGCTGCCTTAACTTTACAGGAGGTTGAAACGGAGCAGTACTACAGTTTTTTCCTGGTAGAATTGAAAGAACGTGGCTATAATGGATTCTTCAGTCCAAAATCTAGAGCTAGGACAATGTCAGAACAGGAAAGAAAACATGTTGATGGTTGTGCAATATTTTTCAAAACAGAAAAGTAAGTGATGTGGTTTGCTAAACCTTCTGTTGTCTCTTGCCGTCTTTTACATAATTTCTCAGGTTGGTCTATAGCTCAAACAGTTTGGCTTTAACTGCCCTTTTGTAGCCAGACAGGGTTTCATACAGAGGATTCCTACCCCTGGAAAGAGTGGTTTGTACAAGAGAGATCATTCTGCATGGAACTAGCAATAAAAAATTTAACCTTGAAGTTTTGTTAAAGTTGAATGAGATTTTTTCATTCTGTTTGAGCAGTGCTGGTTGAGAGTTCACTGAATTATTCTTCACTTGAGTGTGTGTCCCAGCCATTAGGTGGTAATAATAGAAGTTGGAGGGAATAATAATGAAAAATGAAGCACATTTTCTTGCCTTTTTGGTTTGGGGTTTTGTTTTTTTTTCAGTAAAGGAATTTCTAATCCCTCAAATTGCTGAAATAAGGCCTCAGGTGACATTGACTTTTTGATACATTAGTCTTTGGTAAAGCAAACAATAAGATAACACTGCACACTTCTGTAAAAAAGCCCTATTCATTTAAGATCTGCAGCACTTATTGGTTGTGTCCTATTGCACTTGTACAGCTTTGGATGTGATGATAATAATGTCCCTTTCTGTTTCCATTCCTGTATATCCACAGGTAATAAATGTACATGCCAGGTTTGATACTAGTGGCTTGGAAAATGATTTAGTCCCTCTCTGTTAAATCTGCATATTTGAGCTAGGAACAGATGCAGAGTTAGAAACGAGCATGACTTTTCTAAAGTACCACTCTCTCAACGAAATGTTTTAATTGTAACTAAGGTACTGTAAACTACATGAAGATTGCTAGGAAAACTATATCCTTTGATTTCAGTTTAGGATTTTAGGAAATTATTTGACTGGCTGAGGTTTTCACATCATAAATGTGCTTGAGCATTAATTAAAAGAATTACCAATAACATTTCCTACTGTATCTGGCTGCTGAAAAAACGTGTATATGATGTTTTTCTTTCAGATTTACTTTGGTTCAAAAGCATACTGTTGAGTTCAATCAACTAGCAATGGCAAACTCAGAAGGTTCAGAGGCTATGCTGAACAGAGTTATGACAAAGGATAACATTGGAGTTGCTGTTCTGTTAGAACTGCGAAAGGAATTGATAGAAATGTCCTGTAAGTCCCATTTCATTAATTTTTTTAATTGCTGGTATTTTATAAATTAAAAAAAAAATAATTTTTTCATAGTAAACAAGAGAAACTAGGTTCTGCAGGTGAATATGGCTTTGCAGATTGTATATTCAGACATATATTTCAAAAGAGGATTTTGGGGAAAAGTCATATTGCTTAAATGCTGAAGTGGGTTTTTTTTTTCCCCACTTGTATTTTTTAAGGAAAGAAAAGATATAAAGACTTGAGATTGAGTGATTTTGTTGTTTGGTTTTGGGTTTTTTTTTTTTAAATTATGTACAAGTATCAAAGAATCAGGTGGTGTTAGTTGTGTGTTTCTGGATCATGTACCTGCATCATTTTAACTTATTTTCTTTACTGTCATGCTTGTACAACCTGTTTGTTCTGCCCTGTCATTCTTAATTTAGGAAATGTAAATTGGCTTTATAAGTATCACAGTGGGAACCTATTCAACCCGTGATAATATTTATCCAAATGATATTTTATTAATTCAGATTGTAGCAAACAAGCCTTTCAAGAAACACTTCTACCAAGAGAGGTATCTCAGAATGTGGATAACTTAGAATTCAAAGCTCGCTGCCTAGTAAGATATGAACAGAGCCTGTTTGCTATCATAGCCTGAGGAAAGCTGCTGTAATTTTTTAGAACAACACTATTTGCCTGCAATTAGGATTATCTGTTACTTATGTTAATTTTCAGTGAATACAAAAGCATTACATGTAACAGATAGTCTGTTAATGGTCTTGAATGTGAAATATCATTCTTAAAGCTTTATATCAACTAAAACACTTGTTAAATGTAAGAGGAGTTATCTGACCCTCTTCATTCAAATAATATTAACCCTCTTGATGTCATACTGGTATTTTATTTTGTCCCCTCAAACATTTTGTTTAAGTTTCTGTAATAGTGTTTTCTGTTGCTGACTGATTTTAAATAAATAACTGATTTTAAATTTTAGCTGGAAAGCCACATCTTGGGATGGAAAAGCAGCTAGTTCTTGTAGCTAATGCACATATGCATTGGGACCCAGATTATTCTGATGTGAAGCTGGTTCAGACTATGATGTTCCTGTCCGAGGTAAAGAACATTATTGATAAAGCTTCTCGTAGTCTCAAACCTGGTGTTTCGGGAGAACTTGGAACCATTCCACTTGTACTGTGTGCAGATCTCAATTCTCTACCAGACTCTGGTAAGAGTTCTATTTCTTATTCTTTAGACTGTTTCAAGTGTGTAACAATTTAAGTTTTTCAACTTGGAGAATGCATTAATTGATAATATAAGCTCTAGAAGTACTAAGGGGAGAGAAGGTAGAACTGTTTTATTTGTGAGTGACCTTATTGCCTGTGCTGTAGTATAACTGTCTGGTCTTTCAGAAGCATTTCCACTATGACTTTTTTTCCACTTTGTTCCTGTATTTTAAAATATCTTCCAAAAATGACTGAAAACATGAGTTTGTTGCTGATAATTGGGTTTTCTTAACTTTAAGCACGAAAAGATAATTTTTTACCTTTAAATTTGCTACCATACAAATAATTTTCTGCGATGTTTTAGAACTTGTAAAATTCAATACATCCCCTTCAGAAGCTCTTTACTGACATGGAACTTTTGTTTCTTGACTTGGTGGCAACTTTATAAAGTGCAAGAAAAGAACACAGTCAGTGACTGCCACTGGTAATATTCAGTGGCTTTCTCAGGTACCCAGCTGAAGTGCTGTACTCAGGAGCCATCCTTCCTTCTTACTGCTGGTTGTTCAATACACTAATCTCCATTCCTGGTCCCCTTCCTTCTGGCCTCATCTTGGCAGCTCTTAACATCTGTTAGTGTTTTAAGGAGCAGTTACTGCTCAGCAGTAATGGGAATGTGATTCTTTTTGATCCCAGGAAGGCCAGTATCAATAGTGGTGATTGCAGTGACCAGTTCATGTGCCTGGTTGTGTCTTCAGAACAAGTAACTGCTTCTTTTACCCTCCAGAACTTTAACACAACTATTCTGAAGTCGAGGTGCAATCGTAGTTTTATGACACAAATCTAATCAATTTGGCTTTGCAGCCTCTTTAAAGTTAACTTCCTTTGAAGCAGTGTTTCAGAAGTTGACTTTTTTGCAGCACTTTAGCTGAAGAACATTGAATGGCAGGACCTGAGCATAAAAGCAAGAAGAGGCAGCCAATAACTAGCATTGATTGAGTTTTACTTCTGATTTTTTTTCATCTTCCCCTTCCTAATCTATTTCTTATTAACCTTCTCATTTTTTCTAATCAAAGCATGTCTCTTTGTTCTAGGTGACATTGATCTTGATATAAATATGCATTGTCCTGCAGTATTTTAAAAGAGCTACTGTTGATTGTACTGTGTATTGTTAAGGTTTTGCTTATACAAAGCCTAAAGTTGCATGTCTCACTTCAAGTGCCTACACACACTTACTTGCTGAGGGCTTGTTAATACCTTCTTGTTTGTAATGTGTCTCCTCACAGGTGTTGTTGAGTACTTGAGCACTGGTGGAGTGGAAACAAACCACAAAGATTTTAAGGAACTGAGATACAATGAAAGTCTTACTAACTTCAGCTGTAATGGAAAAAATGGGACAACAAATGGAAGAATTACACATGGTTTCAAGTTGAAGAGTGCCTATGAGAATGGTCTAATGCCTTATACAAATTACACATTTGACTTCAAGGTAAGGATTTGCTTTTATTTTGAAAAAGTTTTCCATTTTCATGTGTAACTAATATGGTTTTCTCTATGAAGTTGTTATATAAGCTAATCTGTGTAGCTAAGTTCACCAGGTTTATACTTAACATAGCAAACTAGAATGCCCAACACTTCAGTCTCCTGGAAACCATCTTATTCTTTTTAGTAACTTACACTAGCTTTGCAAGAATTGGGATGCTCTTAACCTTCCCTGTGAACAGTGAGAGTTTGTATTGATACTCGAAACTAAATGACAGGGGCACTTTAGGTGCTAACTGGAAAACTCTCAGTTTTTTGTTGCCCAGGGAAAGCAAAGTTGTTTTTTATTTTTTCTTTAAAATCAGCTAAATGTGATTTGAAGCTCTGTGGGATGTTGGAAATTCAAACCCACAGAAGCATAGCAGAAATGATAAAAGGTGGCCTTTTGTTTTGCTTTCCTAATATGTATTGAGCATCCCACGGGATATAGGAAGAAGAAATCTCCTGAATTGATGATGAGCTTTAGATAATGGGATATTTCATTACTTGTAACACTGAGCTCACCTCTTGTTTGGAAGAGTAATTTTGGACAAGAATAAATGACTAACAATAATCTTTTTTCCTCTCTTGTTTTAGGGTATTATTGATTACATCTTCTACTCTAAACCTCAGCTAAACATACTTGGCATTCTTGGACCTTTGGATCATCATTGGTTAATAGAGAACAATATAAGTGGTTGTCCACATCCACTCATCCCTTCTGACCACTTCTCACTTTTTGCACAACTGGAGCTTTTGCTGCCTTTCCTGCCTCCTGTAAATGGAATCCATCTCCCAGGCAGGAGGTAGTCAAATACATTTTAGAGGGCAACCTCAATCTAACTTGTACAATTGTAAAATCTGAATATAGAGGAGTGAGGTATGGCCAACAGGGATTTTTTTTCTTAATAATCTTAATCTTAAATCTAATTATTTGCTAAAGACATAGTAAAAGCCAGGTGCTATCAACAGACACAATTCTGAGCCCAATATACTTTGTATACTGTTCCACAGCGATTGGTGCATTTGCACCTTTCTTTAATACGTTACAATTAACCTTCCTGTTTCTTTTCTCCAACGTGACATTTTCATGCCTTGAAATAGGGAATTGTTATACAGTGTATTCTCTTTGCACAGTTATCTGTAGCACTACTTTTTTGAGGCCAGTAGGAACATCCACAGAACATTCTCCGTACTTCACTCCCTCCTTTTTCAGACTTGTTTGTAAAATATAGAATTTGAATTTAGCCTTTATTGATTGTATATGAACAACAGAAAACCTGATTTATGAGATTTTGTACTTTAAAAAAAAAAAAAAGAAAAATCAGATTTGGAAAATGATTGTATTGTAAACTAAGGCTAAATTTTTATCTGTTTTCATGTGTTATAAAGGCCAGCGCGTAAAAGAGGTTGTCACAGGTTTTCTCTGCTAATGATTTGCACTGTTAGGGTTTTGTTAGCCCTTTTATACTACTTTTTAAGTTCAATTGAGAACGTTGCTTTCAAAATCCAAACCTATAAAATTTTAATATCTAACAGAGATAACTAAATACATTCTATTTCTGATAAAAAAAAAGAAAGAGGCATCGAGTTCTCGCAGAACAGATAAGCTGAGCAGTGAATATAAGTAGACCTGTATGGATTGAAAGTTATTGCTAATGTGTGTACACTCAGACATTTTTCTCATCTCTAACTTTTGAAGTAAAATCTAGGGATACTTGTGTACAGCTTCTTCATTTCTGTTTTAAATATTTGTCCTATCTCCACTGTGCCTGCTTAAATTTGTTCTCAACAAGCACTGCCTGTGCATGCAGAGAGATCCTGTGCATCCTCTTTTATTTTTTTAAATAATGTTAACACTTGTGAAAATTTTATGAAGATACTTTTGTATAAGCTGTGGCATCTTTTTTTCCTTTGTGAAGCATTGAATATCACACTTTGGAACATGTTCAGGTTATGGGTACACAGTTTCTAGCTTCTAATGCCCATGCACTGCTTCTTTCAGTGACATTGCACAGTGCCGTTTCTCCCACTAAGAGTTACTATCATGTGGATTCTCTTTCGTTTGTGTGTTCCTCAGTTTCTGAAAGTATAATTCCTTGAAGATAAAAACCTAGCCCTACATTTTCTATTAATGAAGCAGTGTAAAATAAATGCGTTTTCAATACAGGTCCCAAAGACAATTCTTCAGATCATATTTTAAAGTGACCAAGTCTTATTTTAAAGTGTCAAGCAAGACCGAAGTTACAGTGTACCCTCAGTGCCATTTGTGTCATGAAGCCAAGTATGTAACAGCTTACAAGTTTAACTTGTCTATTTGTATCCTAAGAGGGAGAATTCATCATCTCCTTAAACTAATACAACTTGAATAATCAAATGTAAAAAAAAAAAAAAAAGAATTAATAATGGAGATAGAGCTTGGTCTTAAACAGCTTTTGTTTCAGCTGCGGGCAGGGAAGCAAAAGGACACTGAGCATTAAGAGAAAACTTTCTAAATATTGTGAATTTTTTATATATAAGAGAGTGAATTGGTAATAATGATTCAAAATTTTATTGAAAAGTAGTCAGCGCACAAGTGTGCTCAAACCGTTCTGTTTTAAGCTCAAAGTAAAAATTACAGACAGTTCGGATGTGTAAAATGTACATTTTAAAATTTCAATACGAGGAATTTTGATCTTGAATCCTTGTCTGGGACCTGATCTCTTGGGGTTATCTTGTTTTGGTTTTAGTTGTAAAAACACCAAACATGTCCAGTTTATAATCAGTACATTGAAATGCTGGTAGTATTGCTGTAGTAGATTTAATGCGTAGTGTTATTTTTTTTCTGTTTGTTTTTTGGGGTTTTTTTGTAAAGTGTGAATAAAAGGTGTTTTACTCATGTTTCCTTAATGATGTCTTGGTAATGTACATCATGACAATTTCCAGTAATGATGAGCCAATTTAGCTTGTCAGACTAAGCAAACTATTTTTCTTTTCTGATGTCTGGATTGTGTAAGGAGTCCAGAAAGCTTTACAGAAGGGGAAGGGAAGCACGCACTCATTTTGTATTTTTTTAGAGGGGGATAATTTACTTTAATAGATGCTGGAGCTTGAGTGCACTTGTTAGATTCTAAAGGTTTGAGCTTTATCCAGTATGTGTTCTCCTCTATTGCTTAGTCTTAAAAAATATTTGAATTTATGACAGCATGTGAAAATATGGCCCCTTGTGCTTTTGGAGACACAACTGTTCCTGCTTAGTCACCTTATGGTCTAAGAGTCCATTTGAATAACCATTTCCTCCAGCTTTTTTAGTAGTCCATCAGGTCCTGATTGAAAACCCTCTGAATCCATTGAAGACACTCCTTTGACTTCACTGGGTTTTAACTGGACTGCAGCTGTGACTTGGGGGCTGAAGGAAGGAAGGAGAAATGTTTTGAAAATAGGGAAAGACCAGATGGCACCAAAACAGAGCTGAGATAAACTTTGTCAAACAATCTTTCAAAGAAAATACATTCTTGTGTCAAACAAATCTAACTCAAAAGTCTCAATTTCCAGCTATAACATAGAATAAGGCAATAAACCGTGTCTTCACAAAATCAAAATGTTTGCTTCATAGTTTTTAACATGAAATGGTTATTTGCAATATTTTTATTCGAGGTGGTTTTGGGTGTTGCCATAATGTACCTTCAGTGTTCTTTTGTAAAAGCACATCTAGCAAAAGTCACAGAACATCCTTGGGGTTAAAAGGATTTATTTAGTTAAGACCAGGCTTTTTTCCACTTAAAGTACACTCTGCCATATCTTTTCTAGTTTTATTTACATTTACCAAGAATTCTGGGTGTGAAAGTGTAAATTGAACTACACCTTTAACTAAAACAATTGTTTAGAATACAAGACTAATACCACAAGTTACTGCTTTTAACATAACACAAGTAGGGGGGAAGAGCATATAAATTGGTGTGTGTTGTAATTATTTTGTCCTTTTAGCAGCTTTAAATTTAAGGTAAATTTGGCTAGCATTTGACTGAACTGATTTGAAGAACATTGTGTACATCTTTGATGTAACTTCATCAAATCTCTCAAGGTTGTTTTGGGTTTTTTTTAGAGCAGGCTTAGAAAATAGCTTATGCTTTGCTTTTTCAACCATGCAAAACCTGTATGAAAGACAAAATAATTGCAACACCATTGTGGGGGAGGGGGAAAAAAGAAAACTAATTACACTGTAAAACTTTGAAAAGTTCAGTTAACCGCTTCAGTAGCAAAGCCTTTCTCATCCAGCCGGACACAGTATTTTTTAGTATGTTAACTGCTATTCTTTTCTTTTGGTTGCATAAATTTGTAACACTTAAGTGTCTTGGTATGTTTAAGTAGTGTCTAAAATAGAATACCTTAGTCTTTATTCACAGTACTTCTGTATAATGTGTAATGCACTGGACTAACTCTTGTTTACCATTCATGTAACAAAAACCAGCACATTATCTGCACTAAGCTCAAAGAATGTTGCATTTGTCTATAGGCAGCTCTTCAATAAGATAAATGGGAAACTGAATATGGTCTGATGGTAAACAAGGGCTTTTACTGTTCTCTTCAGTGGAACTTTCTTCTTGGTCAAATTTTAACTAGTTAGTATTATATTTATATACAGGGTCTTCTTTTTCTTTACCAATGTATTTTCCTACTCATAGCTGACCAATAAATCCAGTATCTGTTTCAAACCTTCTTGAAGTCTAATTCATATTTTAACTTGATTCCTAAAGCTCTTCCTCAAGAGTTACACATAACAGCCAAAGTGAGTGAAGTGTGTCAAGGGTATAATGGAAGCAGAAGGAACTTGATAATCCCAGGAAGATCTTGCTGTACTTCCTTTTACTTTCTAGATCTGCACACAAGAAATCTGCTTGAGTCAGTTGGGTTTGGATTGCAAAGTGAAGGCAAGATCAGTAATGCCTCCAGAGCTTGTGGAGAACCCTTTCCAAACTTACTCAGAGCTCAACCCCTTGTCTTCATAGCTGGCCATCCTCCAGCCTTCCAGCTCAGTGTAAGGTCAGGTGTGCAGTGGTGGTTTGGTCTCGGTCCTGTACACCCCCCTCCTTCCTTCTTCTTGCTGCTCCAGAAGCACAAAGTAGACTTGGGGTCTGACAGCAGGAAGGGATTCAAATATTCCATTAATTTACTCTGGGAGGGGAACAAAGTGAAGACTTTTTCCATCTTTGTTTTCAGGAATGAGATTCAGCAAACTCTTGCATTGGTGTATTTTCATACCATGTTCCTTCTCTGCGGGTGCCTCTGTCTCAGTGTCTGTGTGAAAGTGCAGCCTCACCACCTCTGGTGTGTTGTTCCCATCACTGGCAGCAGCAAACATCAGACACATCAGACACTTGTGAGTGTGTGTGTGTGTGTGTGTGTGTGTGTGTGTGTGTGGCTATGAAGCACCTAACACCTCTGCTGGCACTACTGCCCTCCTCAGAGCCCATGTTCAGTATGTTGGTGCTGCTTTGCTATGTAATAAATGATCTAGTTCAGCATTCCTGTAAATACCACAGGCCTCAGCATGTTCAGCTTGTTTGTAGGTTTAAAATGAGCTATCTTGAAGCAGCTCTGTGATGAGTCCATTGCAGGCCTAGCAATGATTTCTCTGTTTTTGTCTCGTGGGTGAGATGTTAATTCCCATCACATTTGCAGGATTGCCACTAGGTGGTGTGGGAAACACAGGCTTCACACAGCCTGAACCTATTTCAGTGCCATGCACAAAGTGTGGCTTGTAGAATTGTTCTTAAGAATATTTGTGGAAATTCAGGCCCAGGGATGAACCTTCTCTAGTGACAGCTGTTGGTTTGGCAACATCCATGCCAATTAATACTGGATTTATAAATCCAACTGTCATGATGGGAATGAAAAGGACCTACTTGTTCATCAGTGACCAAATCATTCACTAGGGCCTTCCCTTTCTGCATTAATCTACTTAATGTTATGTTTTCAGATGAGTACAGTTATTATGTGGTGCCAGATTGGCATTTACAAGCTCTTAAATAGTATCTGCAAACCTGCCATGTAAGTATAGGGAGAGCTGGTGGTAAGGAAACTGCCAAAATTAACAGGGAGGCAGTGTCCTTGTCAGAGAATATACAGAGAAAACAGCATCTCTCCCTCAAAGGCAAAGGACTGAGCTGAGCTTGTGTCCTGTTGTCCTCAGGTCAAAGAAATCTTGTCTTTCCTTAACTTGCAGTAAAATAACTGCAGCTATTTTAATAGAATTGACTACACAATCTTTCTGGACAGACTCTGCTTACTCTTCATACCCCTTGTCCACTGGCTCCTCAGTGAGAAAAAAAAAAAAGTTGGATTTGGGCCTTGTAGGGTGGGAATTTCCCACATCAGAGCAGTTGATTGTGTGGCTTGCCTGTTCTACCCGTGCTAGTGAAGCACAAGAACCTTAAAACCTGTGGAATTGAGCCCCAAGGGAAGGAGGAAGGGAAGAGAAACAGAAAAAGGTAAGTGGAAAAGATAAGATTATGCCAGGTACATGGAGTGACCTTTTGGGAAAAGCCATACTTCACTAAGGTGAGTGTTCTGGTTATTTTCTTGCTTTTTATCCTCCCTTCCTAACCCAAAGGCAGTAATTGTTTGCTTTCTAAATGTTCCCTTACTCTGTATGGAAAGCAGTAAATCTAATTAAGTTAATTATAGGGATCTTTGGTACACTTGAATATTTTCTTATTCCAAAATAAGTCTGATGTTCTTGCAGATTATCAGTTTTTAACAGATAAGACTGTGTATTTTGGTGAAATCTTCCTGGCATATCAGTGGACAGTACTGCTTTATTATAAAAATGCTAGATGTTTATTTTTAAAAAGCACACACTACAGAAAATAAAAACATATATACTTTCCTCCTGGGTTTTAGTGATCAGAGATTTAAGTAACACATCAGTTACTTGATGAGGCTACACCTTTTTTCTTCTAGTTTAAGTTTGCAGTTTTCTGGGCTCTGGCAACATGCCAGGCTCCAGTGGCTTGTGAGGGTGTTTCAGTGTGGTGTTCAGATGCTGGGAGCCAAGTTCTTGCTACACTTGTGCACTCACATGGGTCATGGGAGTGCAGTGCTGCCAGCTGTGGAACAGCTGCTGCAGTTTCAGAAATACAAATTTCTGGTTACTGTGCAAAGGGAACCAATGGAGATACAGTGAATATTTGCCTTGGTTTTAATACCTCTGAAATCTGAACTCCAGGGAAAACCTCACCCCACTCTACAACTCTCTGGAAGGAGGCTGTAGCCAGGTGGGGATTGGTCTCTTCTCCCAGGTAACCAGCAACAGGAGAAGAAGAAATGGTCCATCAGGAAAGGTGTAGATTGGATATTAGGTTTCCCTAGAAAATGTCTTCATGGGAAGGATTGTCAAGCATTGGAACACCAGGGAAGGGGTGGAATGGCCGACCCTGGAGGGGTTTAAAAGACATGTGGCTGTAGCACTTGGGGACATGGTGGGGCTTCACAGTGCTGGGTTAATGGCTGGACAGTTTTCCAGTGAATAGTAACAACTACACCCAGTACAAAGTCTACATGCATTGCCTAGTGAGAGAAAATCAAATCAAACACACTTATCCTTCAACTGCTCTTTGATTTTCAGTTTCTGACTTCACATATTTTTATGTATCTTCATGTCCTTTGCAGGGTTTTCAGTTGGTGTGTGAGGCAGCTGAAGGTTTTTAGTGCCTTAGCTGCCCTCTGAGAGGCTGTACCCCTGTGTTAGTAGGGGCTGTGCCTGCTAATACTTGCAGGTAGTAAACTAGGAGTATTTCTGGTGTAAATTGAGGTAACAGACTACAGGAAGGGTTGGGATTACCCTGTGTAACATTTTCTCCCTCAGGTGGAATCATTTATTCACACACCACTGAGGGAAGAGGGAGATGAGCAAAAGGTAGAAATTTGGGTCTTGGCCCAAGACAGCCAACAGGAAGTTTTCAATAACCTTCACTGGGCTTTCACTGGGAAAACATAATCAGGAGCACAGAAAAATGAAGTTACCATCTGTGCACGTGGAACAGGCTGTCTTCCATGAGACCTATCCTAACCCCCCAAAGCCCTGCAGAGGCAGCAGGGCAGTGTTTGACCTGTGGCACCCAACACAAGATTCACATTCCTCTGAACTGAGTTTGCATTTTTGCTGGGTCCAGTGCCGAGTCTCTGGCACGGCTGTACAATTTAATTTAGCTTTCAATTTGATGGTGTGAAAACTGCAGTTTCAACTTGTTACATCATCCCCAGGAGTCAGCCAGCCTTTCCCTTACATTTGTCCCTGTATTAATCATGTCTTGTAGGTAAAATGAATAAAGAACCACCTGGCACTGCAAAACATGGTCTTCTTTTACCTCTGTGATTCTTTGCTGGCTCTGAAAAATCTGTTCCTATATAATTATTTTTTCTTATATGTTTGGCTAATCTTATAAATCTTCTTCCCCTAAGTAGAAATTATTCCTATTCTACAGAAAGCAGAAATAACTCCAAAAGCCAGCAACTTGCTGAAGGTCCTGGGTGTCTGGATGCTGGAGTAGGTCACACCGGCAGTCCCCAGCTCGGAGTCCTGGATTGGTTCTACTCCCTCTTGTCCTGCTGGTGAGAATCTCATCCCATTAGCTGAGGGACTTAAGAAAGGGTAAAACTACTCTGTATTCGGGCAGATCAAATGGTCTGAGAAGAGTACAGAGCCATGGCCTTGTTCTGCCTGGAGTTCCTCTCCACAGCAGGATGAGCAATGTGCCTTCGGTCTGGCAGGTGGGTTGGTTCCCTCCTGCCCCCAGGAAAAGGAATGCATGTGGTGCAGTGCTTTGTTTTCACAGTGATTTTAAAAGTACTGTACTGCTGGCTTGGAACACTCTGTGCGAGGTTCTGTGAGCAATGACTTCTTAAATACATCTGCAAAGGCCCTGATCCATAAAGATACAAAAGTCTGTGTTGTCTGTTGAAGTACAATGGAGCCAAGAGACCTTGGGAGCTCGAGTAGGACAGGATGTGAGTGCTTGTACCAGGAGGAGTAAAGTCTAAGAATCCAACTGCTTTATTGTGTTCCAAGCAAAGAACACTTTTCTAAAAAAACCCAAACACGTGTGACAAACTGCCATGTAAATGTGGTGCTTGACACTGTTGGTGAGAAAGGAAAGAATTCTAATAAAGGCTAATTACAGTGTTTGGTTTGATAGCTGGTTTCACAGCCCCTACAGGTCTAGGAATCTGACAAAGTGGGACAGGCCATAATAGCCATTGCTGTTCCTGGAAGAACAGGGAAAAGAGAAACAGTAAAAACATTTTGAATTTCCTTTTGAAATCAAATTGGTATAAATTAGTATTAGATGCAACAAAATGTGGTGGGGTGGTTTGGGGAGGGTTTGTTTCTTTGTCATTTTTGGCAAAAAGTACAAAAATGAGTGGCTTCAAACGGACAGAGGGCAGGGTTAGATTGGGTATTAGGAAGAAGTTCTTCCCTGTGAGGCCCAGAGAAGCTGTGACTAACCCATTCCTGGAAACATTCAAGGTCAGGTTGGATGGGGCTTGGAGCAACCTGGTCTAGTGGAAGGTGTCCCTGCCCTTGGCAGGGGGTTGGAACAAAATGATCTTTAAGGTCCAAACCATTCTTTGATACTATGAAAATTTTGAATACAATGGGCATCACAAATTTTGCCCTGTTTTCCTTTCTATTCTGTATCCTTTGCAATGTAGGAAGGAGGCTTCATCTTTGGGCACAGAATCCAAAGAGTTCTGCTGCCTGTCTGAGATCACCAGGTAATTTTCTGTTGCCAGCATTAGCCTCAGTGAGACTTTTCTCTCAGAACGCTGTTGTTGAAGACAGTGAAATTTCGTGAACTGATGTGCTCGGAGCAGCTGCACTGCCCTTGCTGTCACACACAATGTGCATTAAGCCTTCTGGCCAGTTGTGCCAGGACCTCTTTTACAGAAAAATGTGCAGATTATGGATGTTTGTCAGCACCTTCCTACTGAAAAACAAAATCCTGGAAAAGGTTATACTGAGTGCCCCAGCCTCTCCCTTCCACCTCCATGGCAGTTCCCACCTTGGAGTATCTGGTGCAGTGTCTGCCAACCTGGAGAGTGAACTCTCTTCCAAAATCCTGAGGTTTTTTTCCTTTTCTTCCGTGTTGCGAGACCCAATCTCTTCTGCTCTCTTTGGTGGTAGAAACCATTACTCCCATTATTCCCCCAACACTTCCCTATAATACCACTACTGGCATTTGGGTTCAGCTATTTACCCCACGTTTTTCTGGTTAACACTATTGTACAGTTGTATAATTAATTTGGTTAATTATGCTTAGAAAAGGGTTTTGGGGGGAGATACAACCAGCTCATCTGCAGCCAGTTTATTGTGTGTTTCATTCCCTTCTTGAGAAATTGTTGATCTGAGGCTTAGATGCAGCAGAGAAAGGAAACTTTCATTTTCTGCCTTTAAAATTACAAGGAGAGGGTTTTGCTGAGTGCTGTAGCATGGATCAGTTGTCACTTTGGTCTCGAGAACTTCCTAGAGCAGGCAATGCTTTATAATTCTAAGGGAAGAGAAGACACTTTGCAAGGGATCCTGCTATTTGCTTGTTGCTATAAAAAGACTGGGAAAGGGAGGTGGGGAGGAATCTGTTCAAAATCCAGCTGGTACCAGCTCAGCCCTTCAGGGAAGCACAACGCTTAATTTCTCTTGTATTTCTTTGACCCAGTTAGCATTGCACAAATGTTCCTGATCACAGGACTGTCTAATCCTCTCTTGAATCCCACTGAATTTTATCTTGTTGACATCCTGCAGCAATTAATTCCAGGAGCTGACCCTGCACAGCAAGGAGGCTGTTTTGTTTTCTGTCTGTGTGCCCTTGTTCCAGCAAACCATGTTTGAGCAGAGAGTCAACACAGAATTTGGCATCTGAGGCAGGGATGTCACAATCCCTTGAGGGCTGGGGATGCCTCACACCCCACCACACCTGAAGGAAAGCTGACAAACAGCTCAAATGTCACCACAGTTGGCTGTGCTTTGTGTCCCCCTGTAGTGCCTGAAGGAACAGGTGCTGTGATGTTTTGGAAAGTGCTGGGGGTGAACCAGGCTGGGAGCAGCAGCAGAGTCCCAACTGCAGCCTCTCCAGCCCATCCCTACCAGCTCTTTTGGGCAGGACCAGGAACTCACCTGCAATATTTGTACCACCAAACTCTTCTTACCTGCAAACAGTGCCAGCTGTTGGACACCCATCTGTCCTAAACTAGGGTCTGCAGTAGGACCTGGATGTTTCCAAATTCAAAACTGGGCATGATTGGCCTGTGCTTGTATTTGCTTCCCCTAAAAAACAGGTGTATTTTTCAATGTTTTTCACAGCTGGCTCTGCTGTGAGCCAGGACCATGTGCATGTTCCTTTGCTCTTTGTGCAAATCAACCTCAATCTGAAGCTCCCAGCTCATCCCACTAATGAGGCTGGAGTGGCTCGTAGGCTCAGCAAGTCAGGGACAGCCACTCTGCATTTACACAGCCCCCAGCTGAACAAGGCCTGGTGGGAGGCTGGCACTGCTAAACCATGAAGGGCATTTGTGAGCCAGCATCACAATTTATTCTCTGCACTTTTTGATGCCTCTGCAGCATGACCTGAGGGGGAATGTGAAGAACATCTGGAACAAATTTGCTGTTTCTTGTGTAATTGCTTTGGAGCCTGGACACTTGAGATGTGGCATCTCCCTGTTCTGTAGCTGAGCTAGAGTAGTTCAGCCAGTGCTCATTGAGTGAGTTGGAAAGATAAAAAAATATAAAATAGCATAATTAAGGTTGGAAGAGCCCTCTAAGATCATTGAGTTCAGCACAGCACTGCCAAACCCACTGCTAAGCCATGTTCCCAAGTGCCACATCTACGTGATTTTTGAACACTTCCAGGGACAGTGATTTCACCATTTCCCTCAGCAGCCTGTTCCAGGGTTTGACAACCCATCCAGATATTTTTCCCAATATCTAATCTAAACCCCTCCTGGCACAACCTGAGTCCATTTCCTCTGGTCCTGCCATTTGTTACCTGGGATGAGAGACCAACCCTGCCTGGCTACAGCCTCCTGTCAGAGAGTTTTAGAGAGCAGCCCAGCACCTCTGGTACGAACCATTTCCTCTCCCATATACTTGCCATCCAGGAAATAATAACAAAACGTTCAGCTAAGCACAGCTGACTTGCAAATGTCACATCATGCTGCCAGATGAGATGTGGCAGTGTCCCTGCTGGCTCCTTCTGCTCTCACCGTGCGTGACCACCCGCTCTGCAGAGCTGGGATTTGCTGATCCCGAGGGACAAAGCCACTGCAGGTGTGTGAGGCACAGGCAGCTAAAGCCTTGTGGTTTACACGTAGTTTTTGCTAAGGTCACAGCAGGCTGAGGGCTTTCAGCTAGGCTAATTTAAAAGCAAAGACAAGAAACAATTGATACAATGCTAATACACACAAATAAATAAACTAATAATTTGATTTTCCTCATCAGCTGCTATTAGAAATCTGTGCTTTAAATGCAGCGGAAAATTGTTCCCATTATAAGCCCATTCCAAAGCATTTAAAGGCTCCCTTTGATTTAAATGGCATTTGGTCAAACTTTATGTAGCAACAAGCTGGTATTCTAAAAATGCCCAGTTTTTCTACAGCTCTTTGCAACAGTCCTAGGAAGCGTTGCCTCCAGGACCATTAATTCCAGGAAGGCTGCAATTACCAGGAACAATATCTCTCTATTTACACAACATGTATTTTGCATCAGCTCTAGCTCATGTCAAGCAAATTAGATTATACTTGAGAATGCCTGAGCACGGGGAAAGGCCACAAGCCCGTGATGTGGTGCTTCAGGGGTAGTCCCTGCTGTCAACTGTGGCCCACATAAGTGGTGCCAGCCACAAAAACGCACGTGGGCTCTGATGAGCGAGGCAGAGAGCGGTGCCTGAAGACTCTGACCCTTCAAACACAAGCAGAAGGGCTTTCAGCCATCATTTCAGAGCTCTCTTCTGCCTGTGGTTACAGCTGCAAATAGGAAATAGAAAACTCTTTGCCATTAATCACGTTGCTGATGGTTCAGTCAAGGTTTCATTCAAAGCTAAGGGATTCCTGCTTAGTCACTAAATGCAGTTTAACTTCATTCTGCACTATGAAAAATGAAATCAGTCTCCACTTAGGAAGGCTCAAAGTTAATTAAAATACGCCCTCAATGAGCAATTAGGCCCAAATGCAGGCACTTTAGGGCAGGGAGAAGGCCTGAAGCACCACCCACAAAGTCCCTGCTTGCAGCAGAGGCAGCCTGGGTTTGCCTCAGGCTCAGGTCTGATCTCCTTAAAAGGTGGGAGCTTTAAATTTTCCTTGGAGCCTTCAGATTTTGATTTTTTTTTCTTAAATCAAAAATAGCTGCTTTAATCTTAACTTCAGAGTTAAAAACCTTTTTTAGAAACTGATTTTGCTAACCTTGCTCATACCCCACCTGCATCTCCCTGTTTGTGGGCAGCCCTTCCATCTGCCCCTGCTTGTCTCTCCCATTACATCTCCGGCTGAGAGAGCCCCGTTCATGGCATATCCCTGCCTGTAACCATGCTGCACTGGCTCATATTTTAGTTTTTCATCAACATCTCTCTTGCTGGCTGTCCACGTGGGCACAGAAAAGCCCTCCTGGGGTGGGTGAGGCTCTCTGTGCTGTGGCTGCTTTAGGAGTTTCTGAGCAGCTCCTGCACTGCTCAGGTCTGATCACCAGAGAGAGAGGCTCATGGAGCTGTTGTTTCCTCGCCTTTGGCTTCAGCTGATGGGTATCTTTGTCATTTAAGAGACAACAATCTGAGTGAAGAGTGGGACAATTTTCTTTCTGCCTCGCCATCTCTGGTTTGTAAATTCTGGTCATGATTTTCTGTGTCCAAATGCATTTATTGTTTGCAGCAGGGAGAGGCTGCATGATCATGTAAGCAAAATTGCATGTTAGCTCACAGTTTGCTTGTGAATTGGTTGTGAAGTCTGAGACTGAAAGCTGCCGGTGGGATTTGGATATCAATTCCCCATTCAAATTAATCCAAATCCCTTCGGCAGTTCTGATGATCTCAATAAATGAGATTTTTCTGCCAGTGACTTCAAATGCAGAGCCTGCCATGAGATTGGCCATGGAAGCAACACGGCTTTTATCTCTCTCTGTGACCTAAATTCCTAGACAAGGTTTTCTTTCTTGTCTGGAAGCACTTCTGAACAGGCAGCAACTTCTGCAGGCTTATCCTGACCAGTGATTCCTCAGGGGCTGTTCTGTGGAGAGGGAAAAAGGGGAAGCATTTTCTGATGGCCCAGGTGTGCATCCACGGGGAGAACAGGCAGAAAAGTGCTGTATAACTAGAGGCCACGCTATCCCACCCAACAGCACTCAATTTTATTTCCTTTGGTTGGACTGCAGGCTCCCTCAGCAGCTGAGGGGCAGAGAGGCTGTGACAGGGGAGTGACAAGGCTGTCCCAATCCCCATCCCCTCCCTGAACCAGCCCAAAGTGCATCTGCATCAGGTGGATGAGGCAAAACTGCCTTATCCAGGGGCTGGTGCATATTTAATAGTGCTGTGATTTCATAAGGACTAACATTTCCAACAGAGCTGATGGTGAAGAAGGTGAGGACTGTGCTTTTCAAAACAGGTTTTAACTGAACCTGAATAGAAGCAACCCTCCCTATCTGCTCTGTCCTGTGTTAAACCAGGTTTTCTTTTCTTACCTGTCATGGCTTTTACTGCACAGCTGGAATTCCTCATCCTGGGGCTCCCAGCCCTGACACCCAACATCCCCCTCCTGCTGGCCCTGCTCACTTGCTGACACCGCTAGCCCCACATTTCCCTCCTCCCTTCTCTGCTTTGTCACTCCTATGACCCTAATTTTCCCATGCCTCTTTGCCCCCACCTTTGCTGTATCCCAGCAGCTTTGGTTCCTCTTGCAAAACCCAGTTGCTTGAGTAGAACCTCAGTTTTCACTAAAGAAAAAGTATGGCTCCAGAAAGAGCCAGTTCACTCCAAAGCTTCATTGCTCCAAACCTGGCTGCACCTAACTCCAAACTCCTGGTGCTCCAGGGGTACATAGCAGCTGCTGACAAGCAAACCTGGAACTAACACTGTGTTTTCAAATGCCCCCAGCTCTGAGCCCAACTCTGCCATCACCCCAGCCCCCACAGCCTGCTCCCAGTCCTACATCAGAGGAGTCTGAAGCTTTTCCCAGTGGGTTCTGAGTTGCAGCTCTCATCTGCTCCTGGTTCTCTTTGCTCTGGAGAGAAAAGGTGATGGGTTTCAGGGGTGTAGAGACTTGCAGGATCATGAGAAAGCTGAGAAGGGATCACAGTCCTGGGCAGCAGCTGCTGAAGGGGTGAGGTGTGAAGGCCTGGTACAGTGAGAAGGTGTTTGCATGGCAAGCACCAACCTGTGTGCTGTGCACCAGCCCAGCACTAAAAATAATCCCCTGTGGAATGCAGAATGGAAACAACAACTGGATGGAAGGATTTTATTTGTTTCCTCTGTCAAAATCAGTGATACATGCAGTTGGCACAAGACTTCTTAGGCATTAGGGTCATAAATATTCACATGGAGAGAAATTTAAATGACAGCAGAGCAGTGAGGACAAGCATCACTTAACCCCCAGCATTTACCTGAGAAGGGAGGGACAGGTGTGGAGGAGGCAGAGCAGGCTGGGACCTTCCAGGTTCAACCTTCTCCATCAGCTATAATGAATGCTGGAGCCACCTTCACTTTTGTTCTTGCTGTGTGGTTAGTTCAAAAACAGAGCTGAGAAGTAGCTCAGCTCCACAGCACTAATGAGTTTCAACAGGAGAAAAAAAATATTTGAGGTAAGAGATGTGAGGATGAGAAGCTCAAACACTCTCACCTTTGATCCTTGAGCATATTTACACTCATGTTGGTACTGAGTAGAAGTTGCTTTTTCATTTCATCTGCTTGAGGGTGGTTTGGAAATCACTTGTGAGCATTTTTATAATTGCAGCTTTCCAATGCTGTTTCTCATCTTAGCTGCTGTTGAGCAAACAGCCTGGTCCCTCTGCTCTCTGCTGTGCCAAAACATTTATTCCTAGTAGTAGTAATAATTAGGCTGGTATTGCTTTGCAGTTTTCTCAGCTACTTCTCCTAACTGACTGTGGGGAGTGTGGCACCAGACACAGGCAGGTGAAGTTGTTCTGACTGCAGGAGAAAGTGCCAGTGACAGCTTCTCTGGCTGGAGAAGTCTCTGTGTGGCAGCGAGGGATGGCCTGGGCATGCATCCACTGCCCCATATCAGGACCTCCCAGCCTTGTGGGAATGCTTCTCATCCTACAGACGTCCCATGTAGCAATAATATCAACATGAATTGTTTGTCTATGTGATGGGCTGGATGCTTGGAACATGTGCATTTGTTTTTTCCATGTTTCAGTCTCGCAGCACAAAGTGAAGCTCAGTCAACATCATCAGCAAGGTCAGGAAGGTGAGAATACAGAAGCACAGATACGAAGGGAAACACCAGTTATTATTTTACATTCAGGTTCTGTGAGCACCAGCCCAGCATCCCCAGGCTGCCCCTCAGCCAAGGCTGCTTTTCTGATCCTGCAGAGCTCTGTGTGGGCTCATGGGCTCCTGCACCTGAGCAGCAAATCCCTTGGGTGCCCGTGGTGTGCAGCCTGGCTGTGACAGTGCAGAGTCCAACATGATGCCTGTTTCTTTACAGCTAGCTCCAGAATAGCCACAGCTCTGGCACGGCAATGCCCATCAGGGCTCCCAGCTCTCCTCCTGCCAGGGGTAAGTCCAGGAGTGAAGGGAACAGAGTTGGGCCAGGGTAAGCACCAGGAAAATCCCCATCCAAGGAGTTGCAATATTCTCCACATTGCCCTCCAGCAAATCCTCATAAAAGACTTCTTATGATTTTAAAGAAATATTTCTTTATGCTACTGCTCTAATGGATGACCTCTCCAGTGGGATCCTGGTGCAGAGGCAGGGATCTGTGATGGGTCTCCCAGTAAATGTGTGTCAGAGAGAGTGCATTTTGTACTGTCTGAGCCTTGGGCAAAGGGTTCCTTTTTGAATGACTGTAGCCAAGTGTGGCAGCTTGGCATTGGCTGGAAAACACTGGTATGTCAGTGCTCCCACTTCTTCTCCAGCACAGATGGGATTTGTGTTCTCTCCAGCTCTCTCCAGCTTTTCTTCATGCTCAGGGCAGTTCTAGGCAGTGGGTGGGAGGAGATGCTTTATGAACTGTTGCCTTTCTAAGATGAAAACTGATTGCTGTTTCCTTAGCAGATGAGACTCTGAATTGTCCCTTTGCCCACGGGTGAGGGATATGATGGATCACAAGAGTCTGCCTGACTCGCATGCATGTTCAAGCCATGTTTTCTTTGTGAGGACTCCAGGGAGAGCTGCTAGAGCACAGGGTGGTTATATCTTGTGAATAAAATTACTCTAAGCAGTTACTTCTTCACACTTCAGCAATGGCTGGGAGCAAACAAGCTTTTATCTTCGCTTCTTTCCAGATACATCTGTGCTCTGAAATCCAGTTATGGATGGTGGCTTTTTTAGGTACCTGGAAAGACTCAAAGTATCTCTGCTTAGCAGGGACATCACCCATGACATTTTTGTCACAGTGAGAGGTTTCTCTTCCTTCTTTTTTGCCTATATCTGCTGTATTGAACAAACTCTGCCTTCTTACAGAGCAGGGCAGGGCTGGGTTTCCTACCAGCTTCCCTCTGGTTGAGGGTGCCAAGAGCTCTTCAGTGTTAATGGACCCAAGACCATTTTCTTTCTGGCTGTGGTTACTCCCTAAAACCATTCCTTCATCCCTTCTGAGATACCTCAGCTCTGAGCATACTGCTTCTTTCTGAACTGGTCTTGGGGAGGGAAGCCTTGGAAAACTGAACACTCTTGGAAAACTGCTTTTCCCTGTGTTTTTTTCTTCCAGGTTTGCAGGATGAAGGTCACCATTTGGGGTAGAAGAGCTGCAATGGGAGTGACCAGTGCTTGCACTTTCACCATAGGAAGAAGCCTTGGAGGAGCAAAGATTTCCTGCATTGGTGTAAATTTGTTCCAGGGGGTCCTCTCTGGACCAAAAGCTGTTTTCTGCACGTGGGACTTTTCCCAGTGGCACCACATTCGAGATGAAATTGGTCAATTTACATTTTGACCTTTCCTGCTGTGTCCCCACAAGGGGTGGAGAATGTGACATGTCTTCAAGGATCTTCAGGGTCTTTCTGTCCTGACCCTTACGTCTGCTTTCCAGAAGGGCTGGGAAGGTGGGTCTGGCAAGGTGGCAGATGGATTGGATGTAGTCATCGCTGGAGTAAGAATCGGGGCCGGCTGCGGCGCTTCCAGCACGCTTGGGGTGGCTGCTTGGATCCTCCATCGCTTCCTCGTGAGCTTCCCGTATGGTTGGGAGAGGCTTTGAAAGGCTCAGTCTGACCCGGGGTGCCATGGCTGCAAAGAACAGAGCAGACATGATCAGCATGTGAATACCTGCTGTGGTAAAGAAGTCCTGGGCTTGTTTCTGCCTGAGCTACCTGATGTCTTCTTGTGGCAAACAAGGCTGTTTATAAAAACTGCGTTTTAAAAGTTTGCTGGCAGTACTTTTATATCCATGGTTTTGTAAAGGGCTTCATAAATGTACCAAAGAAGCCAGGTCATTAAATGTGGCAGTAAATAAAAGGTTCATTGAGGAGATCAGCAGTGGTGCTCCCTCCTGAAGCAATGCAAGAGAGTACAGCTGGAGAAGTGTGGGATGGGGGCATGAGCTTGTCTCACTGCCCCTGTTGTAGCAGCAAGGCATAAATTATTCTCCTCATTTGATGCTCCATGTCTGTTCACTGTGGCAGGGCTCTTTGCCCTTTGTCCAAGCAGGCAGGAGCTGAACCTGACAGAAGAGGAGCTGCCCTGCCCCTGTGGGGAGCACCATGTAAGTACAGTAACATTACAGGGGTCTCTTCTGGAAGCTGTAGGTGTGAATGTACAGGGTCACTTTTGTCTGTGCCAGTGGTTCACAAATGTAGTTATGGAGAGGTAGGTCCTCCCCTGAGTGCTTACATAGAGTCAAAGGGATTTAATTCATGTCCTTTTTATTCAAATAGCTGTTCTCAATTCCTTTTAGGATGCATTTCCATCAAACTTCTCCCACTACTCAGTTAAACATATTGAATTACAAATATTTCAGTATATTTTGTTCTGCAGTGTTTTCTAACTGTACTGATTTTTTTTTTCTCCAAACACTCCCTGCTGTGCTTTGCTTATCTCCCCTTCTGGCAAAAATGACCACATAGCCTGTATTTTTTTTTTATTCTTTTTTTTACTGCTTCCCCCAATGAAATTTGTATGTGACTAATCTGCAGACACAATATAGCTTTGTTGTGTGATTAAACGCAAAAGTGCTTTGCTAGCTATTTTAATGCCTTGCTTGTCATTGCTGGAAATAAATCTGGCTTTGTTGAACCTCTCTGCAAAGCTGCAGATCACACATGGAGCACAAATGAGCAGCTTGTGCCGAGCCCAGGGTAGAGCTCGCTGGGTGCCCATCCCTTCCCAGGCTGCTGCTGGCCCTTACTGGTTTTTCTCAGGTGCTACTGGTAAAGCCAGCCAAGCTGGGATTTACTGACCTGAGAGCAGGAGATGCTTGCTTTAAACCTCAGGGCCTTTTTATTATCCTTTTTCCTGCCTGCTCTGTTTCTCTCATGTCTTTAAGCCTTAAAGAAAAGGCTCGTTCCTTTGCCTTCCTTCCTTCCCTCCCACCCCTTGCCTGAGCTCGGCAGTGTCAGGGGCTGGGCACGGCAGTGAGAGCAGCCGGATGCTCCTGGTAAGGGGCACGGGCATGTCGTGCTAAATCACGATAGCGCTAATCAGTAACTAAGTCCTGCCAACACGCCCTTCCTCCGGAAGGAAACTAAATTACCTATTTGCAGTAAAACTCTTCCGATGATGGGATGGATGAGGCCCCGCCCGGATGCCACCGCCTTCGCCCTGGGCACCGCCGCGGTGGCACGGCCGAGGTCACCTCCCCTCACCTGCAGCCCCGGGGGAGCAGGACTCCCTGCCCTGCATCTTCCCCTCCACCACGCCTTGAGCATCACTGGCTACCAGCATCCCGGACATTCCTAGCGACCCCCAGCACGCAGCCCTTGGCCAGACCCCCTCCCCTTACCTGCGGGGTGCGGGCACGGGCGGCTCTCGTCTCCCCTGGCTGCACGGCTCTGCCCCGCTCCCTGTTCCCAGCACAGGAGCTGTGCTGTCTAACACTAACCCATGCGCCAGCTCCCTGCCTCAGTCAGCTGATCCCGCTGCCTGTTTTGTTGCTGTTGCTAAATATATCCCGCTGGCTGCCTGCCCTGCCCGAGCCGCAGCCGGCGGGCGCCGAGGCTCCGGGGCAGCCGCGGGCAGCAGCCGGGCTGGGCCACTCCGGCCCCGCCAGGACTGGCCACCACACGTCCCTGCGGCTCAGCTGCCTGGCGACAATTCCCCGTGGGGAAGGGACCTCGGGGCCGCGGCCGTGGTGCGGGAGGGGAAGTGCTGCCTGTGCTCCAAGCTGCGGTGGGAAAACAGGCGCCGTAGTTCTTTCGAGCTTTATGGCTGAAAGGGGAATCTTTAGGTTTTTGGGCTGCTTTTGCTCCTTCTCTGCCCTATTTTGTGAACAAATTTGTGCTGTTTGCCGAAGAGGCAGCAGTCGTCTGCAGCATCGCTAGTGCTGCTCTCCTGTGTTCCTGCTCCCATTCTGCTCTGATCTGTGCATCCCTGGGCCGAGCCACACATCCCTGGGCTGAGCTCTGTGTCCCTGGGCTGAGCTGTGCATCCCTGGGCCAAGCCACACATCCCTGAGCTGAGCTGTGTGTCCCTAGGCCGAGTCACACATCCCCGGGCTGAGCTGTGCATCCCTGGGCTGAGCTGTGCATCCCTGGGCCAAATCACACATCCCTGAGCTGAGCTCTGTGACCCTGGGCTGAGTGGTACAGCCCTGGAACAAGCTGCACATCCCTGAGCTGAGCTCTGTGTCCCTGGGCTGAGCTGTACATGGCTGGGCTGAGCTGTATGTCCCTGGATTGAGCTATGCTTCCCTAGGCCAAGCTGTACACCCCTGGGCTGAGGTGTATATCCATGTTGCTGTGGAAGCACAGCAGCAGCCGGCCCTTCCACAGCACCTCCCAGGACTTTTCTCCACCAACCACCCTCTCCCACTGCTGCCAGCATCATCCCTGTTCGTGTTTCTCTGAGACCACACAAGTGCATAACAGCAAATTGCTTTGCCAGGAAGACTGGCAGCATCCAACCTTGCGGGTCCCTGGGCAGCAGGGATTTGCCTTTGTTTCCTGGCTCATTAACATGCTGCAAACTGATTGCAATTCTGGAATAACTCCAGGGTCTCTCTCACAGCTTCTCTTGCAGCATCATGTTGTGTGGGAAGATGAATTGTTATGTTGCAGCAGAACCTTCCTTCTGTATTTATTTCTCAACACTGTCCTCAGAGGCAGCCCCAATAGCTGCTGCTCTTTCCGAGGGAATGGCCATCCCACACAGCATCCCTGTGTGACCAGGCCAGGGAACATGACTGCATTTCTGAGCCTTGCTGCTCCCCACAATGCCTGTCCTGACCTGCTGGAGGGATGAAGAGAAAAGCAGAAATCCTAGATTAAAAATCACTGCTTCAGTTTTAATGCAAATATTCTCTGTGCTACCAGCATTCAGGCTCGAATTGGCTGTAACTGCTGATTTAGTCACCCAAGCTCACATTCATCATTCAGATTTCTTTATCTCCAGTAAAAAGAAATAAGCAGCTCCACACACTTTTGCATCCCTTCAGGATATGGTTCCAAGCAGATTATTTTTTTTCTGGAAATAGCCATTGCTTAGAATTTCAATATGACATGTTTGTAAGCTCAAGATGTTTGTCTGAACTTCTGGTGCCAAACAGCTGAATTTAGCTGAAATGACCCGCAACCTTCATGCATTAAATTCACTAACAGCAGTGATCAGCTGGGATCATGCTGTAGTAATTTAGAGCTTCAGATTTTCCTTCTTGCTTGCAGGAAACGTAATTACCATTGAAAGGAAAAAACCCCTCAGACACCAGCTATGCTAAGCAGCTGCAGTATTTGGCTTGGGAAAAACATTTTGTGAGGAAGATCACTGATCTGGAAACAAATTCCACATGTGCAGATGTGCATGGATACATTCTCTTTAAAAAGAGTCTTCAAGATGGCTCCTCTGCCCTGTTAAGTTCTTCCTTCCTGCTGGAGTTGCCTCCTTCTCGAAGGTCTGATGGAGTGAATAGAACTTGCCAGGTGGGAGGGACAAATATAATACACCTCTTGTTTGTTTTAACCTCAACTGCAGCCATTTCATCAGCTGCATCCTCAAAAGATCTTGATTTAAAAGAAACAAGGTGCAACTTTGAATGGTTGTTGCAAGATTGCCGTAGGTTTCTTCCAAGCACTTGTGAAGATGGTTTTGGATAAGTCATCCTGGTTTCCTGTACTTATACTCCCCAACAGTGCAGTGAATCAGCATTCCTGGGGGCATGAAAACCATCACCAAATGGGATTAGTGGCAAAAGAAAACAGCAACAGCAGCAGTGTCTGAGCTGCAGAGGAAAAGAGCAGTTGTTAGTTCTGCAGGGCTTGGTTGAGTGTCTGAGATATAAATGCTGACAGTTTTTGGTTTGGTTTGGTTTTCTTTTGGTTAGGTTTTTCTCTTCAGAATGCTTCCAGTTTTTCGGAAATCCACACAGTTTAGCAGAGCTGGGTAAGTGTAATAGGTGATGCTCCTCTGGGCATTTTTGAAGCTTGTTGGGTCTTTCAGGGCTGGGGGACAGGGTTAACATGACACTGAGAATCTCCACACCTCAGTGCATGTCCTCCTTGAAGGTAAATCAACAACCTGGAAGAGCTGCTGCTCTCTTGCATGTGGGAGAGTGACTTTTTACATGGCAGATATTGAATGCAAGAAGGAAGAACAGTTTCAAATTGATAGAGGACAGATTTAGATAATGAAGAAATTCTTTATTGTTAGTGTGGTGAGGCACAGGTTGCCCAGAGAGGTTGTGGGTGCCCCATTCCTGGAAGTGTTCAAGGCCAGGTTGGTTTGGGGTAACCTGGTCTAGTGGAAGTTGTCCCTGCCCATGTCCCAGTGCACACTTACCCTAAAATACTTGGAAGTCTCAGAAGTGCAAACCACGGTGACACCTCACTGACAACTTCCCCTGGGAATCTGGCCCAGGCTATTTATTTAAAATAACATAAACATTTTTATTTCTGTTATTACTGATCTGCCTATGATTAAATTGTATCTCTGCATGGATGCATTTTTCATACATCATTTTAGGTTATACATATCCCAAAGTGCCCAAACGCTGGTGTCGATCGGTCCCTTTTTGACACATCATGTGAAGAGGCTGGAGAGGTGAGCACTGTGGATTGAGCAGGGCTCAGTGAGGGCAGCACTGCCATCACTTGAGAGCCTTCTCCTGCCTGGGGTCGCATGAAACCCCCTCTCCTGCCAGCAGCCCAGTTCACCTAAAACAGGCTTGTCTTTCCATAGCTGTTGGGTTTCTTTAATAAAAGATTTAAAAAATTAAATTACAGCCATCAGTGGAACCCCCTGTAATGCTACTGGCCTCTAAACTTTCTTCTTTTCAGAGTAGCTGGGATGTGTTTAGATGCCCTAAGAAATAACACCCCAGAAAACAACTTATTCTGGAGCTATTTTCAGTGGTTTGGGTGGTGGTATTGTTCACGGTTCTGTCTCCACTGCAGCTGCTGTCTGTGTTTCTGTCCTGCAGGGTGCCTGCTCGTTCTTCAGCCCACAGCCACTGTCATGGCACGGCAGCAGCACAGCAGCATCTTCGACTACATCCACACTGCGGTGGGGACAGAGCCGAGTGGGTTTTACTCCATCTGGCCCTTCCTGAGCACATCTCACCAGATTAAGGGATTTTTCAGGCCGGGATCACAGTCCAGCAGCCGTTTCATAATCGTACTTCTTGTGCCGTGCCACCATCTAGTGGTGACTCCACCAGACACTGCAAGTGAGAGGTGAAGCATCCCCGGCCTGCGGGGAGCCCCGGTGCTGCTGGGGCTGCAGGTTCATTGCTGCGGGGATGCCGGAGGGAGCACTCTGCTGATGAAGCACAAAACCCAGCAGATAACCACAATAAGGTTTGTCCCACTGCTCTGCTCCTTCCTGCAATGAGGTTTTAGAAGTGCTGCTTGTTCTGGATGTGGTTCTGTGGCTCCATCGCTTCAATCCCTGCTCGGCTTTGGGAAGCTGCTACAGGAGGAGGGACTGGGGAAGGTGGTGGGAAGGGGGCAAGGGGAGAGCAAAGGTGAGCAATGCACACACACACATCCACATGCACACACACAGTGGGGTTTCCAGGCATTCATCTCCCAGGAAGGCTCAGAAGCATTTTTTGACCCCTGTGAGCAAAACCAAGTGTTGAGCCAGAAGATGAGGTGGGAAGCTGGAAATCACCCTGTGTCCCTCTCGCTGTGGGAAGGGGCAGTCAAATTTGCATGACACTTTGAAGGAGCTGCCTTCTGCTTGGTGTAATTAAGAATAACCTGAATAATTGCTTTCCTGGCCTGGAACTCCTTCTTAAGCTGCCTTTTTTTTCATTTTTCCTCAGAGCCAAATGATGGTGAAAAGGGCTAAAAAGCTGATGTAGGCCAGGAAAGGAAGAGAAGGCCCCCTGTAGGTGTCATCTTTTGGCATTTGCGAGAGAGAGATCAAGACCAGGGGGGAGGAGAGATGTTGGCCATGACTGACCCCACACTGATGTCTCTTGTGTCTGGGGTGCTGACATGAGACTTTTTGCCATGGCCACTCTAAAAATCTCAACACCTATGAAAGCAAAAGGCAATTAAATACAATCCTTGTCACAGCTATAAATGCTGCATGAATTATCACAGTGAATGAACCCCAGGTTTGGGATGGTCCACTGCTTTATCGGGGCATTTAAGTATGTAAATTACTTTTCCAGGTGGAAAATGTTGAGGTGGCTTGTTACCTGATTAAAGAATGCTGGACTTGGATGCACTGCATGGTGCTCCCTGGATAATCACAGTAAGCAGGGATCTTTCAAATCCTCAAGCAACAAACTTCAATTAGACAGGAAAGATTCAATTGTCCTTTAAAGGGAACCTGGCTACGAGTGTGCAGGATACGGCAGGAGAATGTGTGCAAAAGAATTTTATGGAAAGGAGCAATTACTTTATCAGCAGCACATGCAAAGCAGAATTCGCTCATCAGTCCTGAACAGAAGCCCAAATAACTGAGCCTTTTAAAGAGATGATACATGGAGCAGGATGGATTTGGGCCTCAGGCAGGTTTAAATGAGTTTGATTAATTTTTGTGCAGGTATCAGCTGAGGTTTTGGCCCAGTGACTTCATGGCATTTAGCCTTGGATAATGGATGTCGTAACAAGGATGTAGGACTTTAGCAGCAAGTGTATCCCAATCCCACTTAGTTAAGTTGTAGAAATTGAATTGGTTTTGAATCTGAAGATGCTAATTCTTCTTTGCATAACATCAACTCAATGAAAAAAGCACAGGGAAAAGCCAAACACTTTTCTTGCAAAAGAACACAGACATTTGAATTTAATAAATTATAAAATTAAAGATTCTAATTTGTATATACATTTTTAATATACAAGAAATGGCTATTTATTGCAATTTCTGTCAAGGCATATGTAAGTGAATGGAAGTTGCATATAGATATTCAGATGAACATAGCTAATACTGTGCATTGTAGGTGAGTAAATAAGATATTAAATGCATTATGTAATAAAATAAGACATAAACCCCTTTGAGTACTAGTAAAGCACCATTTCTAGAATTCTCAGAATATCTGAAAGCATTCTGTGGAGACGTTGTGAGACTCTAAATATTGAATGGATATATGAATATAAAAAGTGATGCATTCAAAATAGATAACAGAAATTTTTAAAGGAATGTTGGTGAAAAAAATGGCAGATGACTGAAGCCAAAGAATTTGTTTGGGATTTTTTTTTTTTTCATGAGAGGCTGTCACTTGGATTTTAAGTTTAGACAAGCAGAAAAATGACAATTGAGAAAACTATGTACTTGCATGGTTAGATCATAAATTCATTGCTTCATGGGAGCACATTATCCCTCAGATCTCTGAGATGGTCTCTGAAGGAATACATTTGTTTATAAACCTGCTTTAGTTTATGGGGATTAGGTTACGTTAAAATATCACTTTCTGCATCTTATGTCTGAAATTGCAGCACCTGGGCAACAGCAAACTGGTTACAGAAGTTACACTGTGATGATGCTCTTGCCCAATTACAGCATTGTAGAAAAGTTGAAACAGTTGTCAAAGTCCAGCCAAATAAAAAAAAGACCAAATTTTCCACTGCATGACACAGAAATGAGATCAGCTCAGGAGAGAAAACCCCCACCTTTTGTCTGGGACTGCTTTTTCATTATCAATAGAGCCCTGTGTTGTGTTTTCCAGTGAAGTGATGCCCATGTTCTTGGGGAACAACCATCTTGGGGAACTCCTGAAAAAAAACCACCTTCTTGGTGTTTTGTGAACACATGGCAGCTTGAAAACAAGGCATCTTTCCTGCTCTGAAGAGACCTAACTTCCCCCCTTCTCACACAGGAAGACTGTGAGGAGCTCTTGGCTCCTGCTCCTTAAAGAGTTGGTCCATCAGCCTCTCAATGTCCTGAGCAATGTAGACTGAAGCTGCTGCTTCAAGTAGTTCAGTGTTCCCCAAGTTACAGCTAAAGAAATATTCAGTAGAATTTAAACCACTGAGAAACAAATCAAATTAAATTTCCCAAAAAATGAGATTGGGAAGGGAACAACCCCACCCAAAATGCAGATGCCACCAAGCATTGTATCGGGTCCTTAATGAACACTGGACCTAACACAGCACCAGACCAGCCTTCCAGGAGGCTGTTCCCGCTCCCTGAGGCAACATTTTTCCACTCTATCTGGAAAAATGCTTTTTTTGAGCTGTGGACACCGCCTCCTGTGGTATTCCTTCACAATGCCTGATTGACTAAGCCTATTCCAGAAGCTAAGGTGGAACAGAATCTATTAGATGAGTTACCTTAGGGGGTTGGAGCAATGAGTCTCAGGAAAGTCCCAGTGGGTAAGACTGGTACCCTCCAGGCAGCAAATCTTTACCTCCCCATCTACATAAATCCAGCTCCAACCTTTTCTATCTTTGGGTTTGTAAGGGTTTTTCCTAAGTTTCATATGCTTGGATGAGCTTCTAGTCTATGAAAAAGCTGGGGGCTGTGATTTATTTTTATTGTCCACAGAGCTAAAAGGATATTATTAACTTGAAGGGGAAAAGATGAGTTTTATACTAACCACATCTGTGTAAAGGAAATGTGGAAGGCAAGAAACACTATGACAACAGGCTGGGAGCCCAGCTCCAGCTTGTGTCTCCCATGGCACAGCAGCTGGAATGATGTTGATTTAGACACATCTTCCTTGCTTATAATTTGAACGGAGGGGTTTTGTTTCCCTTTAGTGCTCATTACTACATTGCTGTTGTGCACAGATATGACCTGACCCTACACTGTTATTAAAACTTGTCCTGCCTTGTAGGCAACCACAAATCCCTTGGCACAAGGCTCCTGGGGCTTGCCTGCTCACCGTGGCCGTGTGACGGCCAGCAGGCCATGGAGCAGGGCTGGGACAGGGCACGAAGGATAACCACCCTTTGACTGCAGGAAAACACTCTGGGTCCCAGGACTGAAAGCCTGGGGTGGAACTCTTCTTGCTGTGCTGACAAACTGCAGAGCCTGAGTTTTACTTCTCCAAACCAGAACAGATTTTTGCTTGTGCTGCCTGCTGCTTCCACATCTGCAGCCATGTCTGCTTGGCCCAGGAGATGTTTCCTGCTATTCTGGACTCGAGGCCTGTTGGCCTTCCCAGTCTCCAGGGTCTTCAGTGTATCTCTCATCCCTGCACTACTGGAGCTGCTCCAAGTGTATCACCTCTGTCCTGTGTAAGAAGGGGCACTTGGTGCCATGACACCAGCTGGAAACCTTCCTTCTCTGCTTGGGCAAGTAACTCCATGAAGTATTTTTCTTAGACCAGGTCTTGTGCTTCACAGACTTCTGGCCACAATTCAGGCCAAAACAGTCCCATATGTAGGTGCTGTAAAGCCTGAGGCTCCTGCAGGCTCTTGCCTCCTTTCCAGCAGGAATGGTTCATATGGAAGAGGAGACTGGGCAGTTCATTCAGTCGTGGTGGTCAAGGGCAGATGGTAGGGTCACAGGTGCTTCACCTTGCAACACCTGTGAAGCTCTGTGCCAGCAACTGGGCCAGAGAAGAGCTCCCACATTGCTGGGAATGCATCCCAATAATTTTGTGACTCTAAATACAGGCTTATTGCTGGTGCCTCTTCAAACCAGGACCAGCTCAGGCTGGAGGGTGAGATCTTCCTCTCAGACTGGAAAATCTGAACTGGAGCCACCAGACCTACTAGTGGTAAAGTGAGGATTTCAAGGAAGCCCCAGGCTCTGCAGGAGATTTACCAGCAAAGAAGAAACAAATGGAAGAATGCAAGCCAGGAAAAAAACTGCTCAGATGCCACCCACAGTAGGAACCAGTCCATGCTCCCTGTCTCAGCAGTGTTAGAGCCAAACTGAATTCATCTTCTGTTCTCCAACCAGGAATTCAAAATGACCTATGAAAACCATGATGACCCTGAGGGAAAAAAAGGTACTCAAAGGGTTGTCAGGTTACACATCCTAAAGTTTTCTAGCAGACCCGGTGCTGTGAATACACGTGTGTTCGTGTGTGTGTGTGTTCATGTAAGGGCACAGCAAACAGTTGTTCACTTCTGCACCAATAAAGCTGTCCTAAGGAAAGGAAGATAATACAAAACTATTTCCACAAAAATAACTGTATCCTATGGGGGGAAAAAAAAAAGTTTGTCTTAACAAAGCACCAAAGAAAAGACAAGAAGAATCCAGTCATCTGTAAGTTAAACAGAATGTGGGTAGAAAAAAAGTCAGACCAATAAAAAAAGCACCAACCATTAATGATCACTGAGGCTGCTGCATTACAGGAACTTAAAGTCTTAAAAAAATATGGATAATTGTAAACAGAAAGACTAGGATGTTGTCAGTCCAAGTTGGCCAGATCTACCCTACCAAATGTCTTGCACATACCCAAAAGTTTAGGAGAATCCTTTGAAATTGTTTATGGAAGTATGTAAACTACTGTTTGTCAGTTTTTAATTTACACATAAATATATGGCTACAGAATTTTCTCTGTATTTTCTTACACAGTCCTGGTTCAGGAAGCTACGTGAGCACATGCCGAGCTGTGACCACAGAGGCAAAGTCAGCCAAACCGAGTCTGGCATGTCCCAAGAACCTTCCCGAAGCAGGCTGTGTTAGTGCCAGGGTTTGTGCAATGCACAGAAGCATCACAGGATTGCTGACCCCCTGCTTGTCAGAGTAAAAGGGATTTATTGTGTCTTGGGACTGCTTTCCTCCTTACTAAGTGTAACTCCCACTACTATTCCCAAGCAGGTTGACACAGGCAGAGAAGACTTTAAAGAGCCCATGACTGAGAAACCTGATAACCTGACCTAAGTGATGTGGTTTGTTTGGATTCAGTGGGACACTGTAGGGATATTGCACTAATACTCTGCCGTACCCTGTACACCTAACCTAGCCATCAAAGTGTTCAGATTAGCACTTATGAAACAATCTGTCATTTCCATTTATAGTAGGCTTGAGAATTTGCTATCTCTGCCATAGCACCACTTTGATTTTCCCCCCATTTTTAGTCTCTATGATGGCCAATACTGTGATGTTGGTAACATCTCTATAAGAGAAAAATGTTGTTTGCGCCATATTTCCATTTTAGTTTATTTTCCTAAGAGTCTCTTTTTTCATTTTCTCAGCAATCAGCTCCTGAATTCTTTGATTCCTTGTCCTTTCATAAGGCCTCCTCCGTGTAATGATGTTGTGCTGTGGTACTTCGTTATCCAACCCATCAACTTTATAGGGAACATCCACTGCATTGATTTCTGGGTGCTCCTCAGTCGCATTGGAAGGGGGTGCACGTGTTTTGGAAACCAGAGGAGGGCTGGTGGCTGACTGTGTGGTGGACACTCCCATGGGAAGGCTGGGGGTTGTCAGGAGCTCCTCCTCAATGACATTATTCTTATTTACATTAGCACTGGTTACATTGCTGTCCTCTGTTACGTTGCTGTACGTGTTGCAGGACTTGCAACACAGTTTATTGTACCCAGGAATGGAGCAGTAACGGGAGAGAACTTCCATGCGACAAAACATTGACTTGTCTCCTTGACAATGATCTTCTGAAAGAGAAAAAGGGAACAGATAAATAAAGAGCATCGTCACATTAATCAGAAAAAGAAACACAGCAGAAGCTTTGGCAGTGGGCAGAGGGTTTGATATTTAAAGTGGGATGGGAAACTGGCAAATGAGCCTTCTATAAGCAGAAGCAGGCTTATTTTCAACCTAAAAGTCAACTCACTTCAAGAGCTGCAAAAGCTGATCTGAACTGTTTGTACCAGCCCCATCCAAGCTCTAGATTCAACACTTGAATTTTTGCCTTCACATCCTGGGAGCACTACCCTGAAGACTGTGAAGCCACAATGAATTGTGTTACTGTTTTGGTTTAAACTTCAAAATACACTGATTGTGCTGTGTTGTTGCTAAAACTACATTGACCTCCCACAAAGTCATCAAGGTTTATATTCAGGAATCTATTTTTTTCCCTCTTTGCTCCTTTTAATACTTTTCTGCAACCAAACAGTGATTAACCAAGGTCAGGGGTAACATACAGTTATCTGCACTGTCTCAGGAAAGTCAAGTCCTCTTTTGACATGTACCATGTAGCTCTTAATTAATCTATCTCCCATTGGAGGGATATTGTTTCCAAGTGCCTCTACTCTGAAAACAGTGGCATTTTCTCAGCATGTCACTTGTTTGAGAGAAAAGTGGTGCATTTACCATGAGGTTTCCTCCTCCTCCTAGTAAGGAGCTGATATTTTTGGACAAACAAACTCCACAGTAATGGAGCCAAGCCAGTCCATTAATGACCGGGAGACTCAATAACAAGTCCTGATTTTTGTGTCAGTGACTGTAATCAAAGAGAAAGAATGGTATTCAATAAGCTTTAGGCTGTCAATAGCTGTTAGAACAATATGCACTATAATAGAGGTGTTATGGCAGACCCTGATCTTGCTGAAATGCAGGTGGCAAATTGTGGGCTGAGGGATTAAAGGTGACGTGGTCAAAATATTCCTGCCTGAGAAACATAAACAGAAGGCGACTCAGAGATTCCCCAAGCCCTTGTAATTTCTGCTCAAGGGAGGCAGAGGACTGTATGAATTGGTGGCAAAGGGATGGTGAGGGTCTAGCAGGCTCCTTGGAGAGAAGGCTGCCTGTCCTCTGCCCCACACAGACACCCCTCAGCTCCTGTGCCTCAGGATGAAGTAATGGAGCCAGGCACTGCAGTGAAGGAAAAATCCCAACATGCAGCCATGCTGAGAGGAGTCAGAGGGTTTGGAGGAGAGGAGAGGGCTGAGGAGAAAAGCAGACTGACCAGCACCTGGCATCCTCAATAACAAAACACTCTTCTCTGTGACCAGAGTGCTGAGACAGAGATGAAATCACTCATGTCTCTCCCCCCGATCTTACTACATTTCCACCTACTCTTACAGTAAAGGATGAGTAACTCCAATTTCTCGCCTTTATTTAGAGTGCACCCGATGGCAGACAGTGCTGTCAGCCTGAGCCTGGAGCTCACATGTCACCCCCCTGCTATGAGCACTGGCTTGTGTCAGCACCCTCCCAGCAAAGGAGAGAAGCAGAGCAGGTTCAGAGATACCGAGGGGACTTAGAAAGCGTAGGTGCCACCTCTTCACTCATCCTCAGTTAACAAAACAAGGCCTAGTGAGTGTTTAATTGGCAAACATATCAGTCTAAAATAAACTAACAACTGGTGCTGCTGCTTTAAAATGCTAGTGCTGGCTGAGGAAGGTGAAAACACCTCCTGTGCATGGTATCTATGCCCTGATTGCTGCATTTGTTGCAGAAAGGTAAAATTCTAGTTCTTACATTATAATTTGACTGCTAATATTCACATTTTTCAAATGCTAAACTGAAATGCTGTTGGAGATTAGGAATGACTCCTTCCTTAGGAACCTAAGAATAGTACCTTGGTTTTGGAAAGCCTTTCAAACCAGCCTTTAAGAGCTGGAACTGTTCATACCTGCATGCACAGCTGCATACAAGGCCCTTCATGCACCTATACAGCTTAATATATATATATATGTATTTACATACCCCATAAGAGTCCCCTTTGAACATTGTGCCTTGTGTTGTGTGACCCTCATGCACATTCCTCCAAATGGCTTCCATAATAAAAGCCAACAGATAAAATATTTAAATGTGGTTTTAACAAGGCAGGTCTGTTCTTGGCTTTATAAGAATCAGTAACAGCACCTTTAGAAAAATGCCTTTCTCCTAACAAAAATATGCAATGTCAAGCTTAACAATACATGGAAATAAATCTTCATTATGTAATAAGTTTAGTGACATCTGATAAGTTATATAAATAAACTCTGTAACTTCTCAATGCCAGAATGAAATTTTGATCCTCTATCCAAACCAAAATATCCAGATTTGCTGAACTTTTATTTATTTTTACTTGCAGTATGCATGACAGACTGGAAGTATATATTCAAAACATCAGTAAGAAAAAAATAAATCAGTTTCACAGTCACTTTGGTACACATTAGTCTCATAAAAAAATATTGAAAAGCAAACTGAATTGGCACATCTTTAATATTATGTTAAATACATACAAAACACTAATAAAATATCCCTGATAAACCAAAGTGCATATAGACATAGTGCACAATGCCCAGATACCTTATTGCACCATTCTCTATAGCCACCCATCTCTTGAAACATCACTAAACATTGTCTATTTAAAGGTAACAGTCATGAATATATTTATACAGTTAAACATCGATTATTTTACATAACAGTATTCAGTGCCAGATACGTGTCTTTGCTTTTTCACCTTGTCATGTAAATTGTTAACATGTTTCAGGAAATACTAACAGCAAAATTTAAATATGTGATCACATGATAATGACAAGTTTGAAGTGCTACACTGTTGACGACCCAAAGATTCAAAAATGCCACTTTTCCAAAAAATATGATCAAAGCAATAAGGTAGTAATTTGCTCCAAGACTGCATTTTTACAGTTGATACATTTCTACTATTGGTACTGACTGTCACAAAGAACTTTATGACTCGTGAATTCCAAATCTTCAACACAAACACGGAAGGTGAAGCACGAATGCCAGTTAAATTTCATTAAGTCAGGCCACAATCCTGTCTCAATGAAGATATGGATATGCACTGTGCAAATTAACTTCCAATTAAATTTACTGCCCTCCAATAGTTATCGTTCAAGTAAAAACACTCCATATGAAGATTAACTCAAGGTACCAGTGTACTGTTCATATTTAAAGCTGGATCTGGTAAATTAATGCCATTTACATTTCAACGTTAAGGCATTTTTCTAAAATTCATCTCCTAAGCAAAAAAAGCAATAAAAATTGAGGTAATTCTGTAGTAGTTCACACTGTTATGTTTGCCAGTTGACACATCTAAGAGCACACACACGCACACACACACACACAACCGCACCAGTCAAGTCAGACATGCACATGGTGAAAAAAGACCAGAGATGTAATGAGTATAAACAGCTCCATGCTGAGCAGCTGGAGACATCGTAGTCAATGAAAACATCATATTGCCTCCGCCACGCTAAGGAAAACACCACCACGCCCCTTCACCACGGACCATGCCTGTTCTGCTTTGGGTTTGTTTCTAAAGTAAAAATACGCAAAACTGGCAAAAATTGTGCGATGGAAAAGATGAACGCAGCTTTTCTCAAGAAAAAACCCACCAACCAACCAACCACTGGGAGTCTGGCGAGAGCAACGGCATCAGAGCAGCACGGAAAGTACCGACAGAAACTCAGCTTCTGCTTCCCAGTGAGCCCTCCCCAGGTCACAAACGTAAAGGTGAGGGTCAGGAATAAAAAATGAGCAGCAAGAGTGAGGAAAGCAACAGCACCACAAAGGAAAATGGAATGAAAAAATTCTTCCACTCATCAGACTACCCTGTCAGCGAACTGAAACCAGAGAGTTACAAGATTTTGGATTTTTTAGATAAAGGAGAACTTTAGCACTACAAGGTGTCATTATTGTGATGTGATCACATTCACAATAAGTTCTCAGTTTTGCTATCAAACTGAACATCAGGAACCAGTAAGAGCCTTTTTTCACCATCACCAAGCAAACAAGCAAACCAATCCCAGCTCCCTTTCAGAGGACTGCAACATACTGTGGAGATCCAACTTCACACATCCAACACTTCAAGACCTCCACCACCAGTGCTACGCAAGCTCCAGAGAAGAAAGACACCGAGCACCAAGTGCCTGGTGTGAAAAAACAGATTCAGCCCAAGATTTAAACTTGGCAAAGTCAAGGGAACTTTCCGCATAGAGAGAAGAAGAGAGCAAAAGGCAAAGTCCACATTCGATGTGGCATGCATTTAAGGGAAAAGGCAGAGTTATAAATGGGTCTTTTACTTGAAGATATTTTCTGGATCGGGTAGTCTGGGTCAGGTCTTGACAGCCATTGTATCATGTAGGTTTTCTTTGAAGGATCAGAAACGTTTCCTTGAATGGAGGAAAAAAAGGTGCAACACAACATATGTTAGACAGCATTAAATTGTTGCCCTGTCAGAAGGGGACAAGCTCAGAGTGAGTGGGCTACAGTTGTGAAGGAGCCCAGGGAAGGATTAGAACCAGGCTGTGTGATTTTGGGCAACGGGTGCTGTTTGGGGAGTTAGCCACAGCTTGTGCCCAGCACTTACTTCACAGCCAGCACTGAAGACAGCCCAAGGGCCAGTTCAACAGCAGCACTTCCCATGGCAGTGCCACACATGTCCCCATAGACATGCAGTCTAGCTTAGTTACACACACTCATTAAAATCTTTGTATTGGAGACTATAATTGACAGCTGGCTTCTAATTAATTAGAAATCAAAAGCTACCCTGAGAGATATATCAAGAAAAAAGAAAAACGTGAATTACTTAATAAGAGGAATATGTTAAATGATCTCACAAGTATCATTTGCAAACAGCTGAAAAGCTAACAAGGATAAAGGTCTTGTTGCCCAGGATTAAGCAGGAACAAATTAATTATAGCTTTTAAAAACTGAGTTTGAATAATCCCTGCACGTAACTTATGTTTGACAGAAACGAAAACAAGCCTGGAGCTCTCAGTGGAGTTGGGGAAAGCAAAGAGGCATCCTTGGTTAGCCACAGCCCAGCAGACCCTTGCCAATCCCCACAGGTCTCAGGGGTGCAGGGCTGGACTCAAGCACTGCTCCTCTCCCAGGGCAGCTGACAGTTGCTGGCCACATCCAGCCATCAGCTGATGGTGCTGAGCTCTGCCCCAGCTTCCCAGGCTGTCCTGGGCCAAGCAGTGCTCCCCAGCAGGAGGAGGGCCCAAGGAGCCCATCAGCCACACAGTGGCTCCACATTTGGAATTCTGCTCAAAACAGGGACTACGGAGAAGTGTCCCCCAAGGCAGATGTAGCACACAAATATCAATTCGATGAAGGCATTGCAAATAAATAAATGAGTGCTTTTCCAACACGTAATAGAAGCTACAGAAGACAAGCCCTTACTGGGACATGGAGGTAGTCTGCAAATCCTTATGGTCTCTGGTTTACTCTCCTTGCACAGGCCGATGGCGTTGTCCCTGGTCCGGCACAGGACCGGGCGATCCTGGGTGCCATTGCCACAGCTGACAGAGCACTGGAAGGACAAGCAGCAGTTACACCCCAGCCACCCTCTGGAAACAACAGATTAGAAACCAGCTTTTCAATTTTAAAAGACTGCCCTTGATTTGAACTGACATGGTGCATTGTTTGAGCCACTGCAGTACCTACAGTAACTAAGCAAGAGGGAGAGCCACTCACTGCTTCTTGTGGCACACCTGTAATTGTGAAATACTCCACGGATGAGCCATGGTCTGAGCACTAAGCAAACAACTGTACATGCAAGTCATCTATTCCCAGAGCCATCTATTCACAAATTCAGGGGTTGCATTACTTGTCATGCTCATTCCATCCAGTCAGAAATCAGTTGTTTGAGACCTCCAGAAAGGGACTGACCTGTGACCAGGGTCCTGTTCTCCACTGTGCTGGACACAGCTCCCGGTTGCAGGGCCTCCTGCCCTCTGGGCGGTCGTTGTTGCAGTACTTGGTGTGGACAGAGCGATTTGTGTTGTCATGGAGGGGCTGGATGCAGCGCACAGACCGGACCTGATACCCTGTCTTGCCACAAGATTTGCTGCAAGGCTCCCATTCTCCTGTAACCCATCTGGGTTGGTGAAAAGAGAGTGAGCAGAGTGAAATTCAAACTGTTGATCTGTAGTTCTTAAACACAGGTTTAACATGATGTTAAAACTAGTTCTAATATAGAAAAAAAGAGAAGATAGCAAAAAACCATGTTGAGGGTTATTTGACTGCCCCTGAAATATCATTATTAAGACTCAGATCTTCAATATTACTTTCTCATTATCTCCAAGATAAGCTTTATTTTTACTTGGCTTACTGTATTTGCTTTGATTTTAAGCTGCCCTTTCCAAGACTGCACATAAAAATATGGTTGCTTTTATGTCAAAAGCAGCCACCCAAGGGTGCTGCTGAGCTTCCCAGGTCTGGGTGCACGACAATGAGATGTGTCTCATAATGTAGCATGAGCCAGCTGTCTCCACCAGCTGGTTCCCACATGAATGAAGCCAAAATGTCTGGGCTAGAAATGCAGCTCCAGCCTGGCCTGTATCTGGGCACTCCAGGGACCATATCCCTGGCCAGACTCAATCTCTGAAGCACTGGCAAAACCCTGTGAGTGCTGTGCTTGGGCAGATAAAGGTTCTCATCATCATAAATGTTTGATCTGGGGGAAGGTAACACTCCAGTGAAAACCAGAAGGTTTGAGTTCCTCATGTCGAAATTGGTATGGCCACTGAGAAATGAAACCTAATGTTTGTAATGTGCTATAGTGGAAAACCTCGCTGATCACCCAGACCATCTCATTAATCATAGCTACAAATTGTAAAGAACTTAGAGAAGAACAACAGGGACAGACAGGACTAGAGAAAATGTATTGAGACTACTGAAGGCTTTGTTATAATTAAGTGAAGATATATGGCAGTCTAAATATTTACAGAGCGTAGAGATTTGCAAGATGGAAATATTTTTCCATGTAAACAGTATTCATGGGATAAACTTAACCAAAAAATATACAGTCTGGAGAAACACCCCGAGCTTGAAGGAATTGTCCTAAAGTACTCATAAAATCCTGGGTTTGGAAATAGTCAAGAAACAGCAAAAGGCACTGCACTACCCACTCCACTTAAATAGAAAGTAACAATTTCACCCAACTTTCTCTTTGTAACCTACAGAAATTACACAGCTGTGGAGAAAGGCAAGAGCAGCTGTCGAGCCATGAATCCTGAGGTGACTTCTGAGACAAAGATGAGTTTTTCCCAGAAGTGAAGAAGCAGCATATTAGTGTAGGGGGTGTTACAGAGCTTTGTAAAACCTCTTAAATAATTGCCTCTCCTATGTACAAGAGCAAAATGCCTGGATGACATTCTATGGAAACTGAGCTAACTGAAACTTCAGGGATCCAAGTACAATTTAGGATCCCATTGAGTCTTTGTGGTACCTGGGCCCAATTATATTTGCAGCTGAAAGGAGAATACAGTCCTTTCCAGAGAGCCTGAGGTACAGTTAGGTCATTACTTCAGTTTTCCAATAAATAAACGCTCAACCCTGACCCATGCTGAGTTTATGGGGCACAGTTTCTTGCCTTTTCTCTCTTTCAAATGTGTTTTTTGAAAGGAAGTTAGGAAATATTGAGTAGTATCTTCTATTTATTTGCTGTGATTCCTGGAACCTATATTTAGTCCCCAGAGATAAAAGCTGGGATCAACATACTCATTTCTTGTTGCAGTAGAAGCACCAAGAATATATTAGTCCTACATGTGGCAGGAATAACGTCCTGCCAGTCAAAAAAAAATCACCTGTAAAATGTGAATTAAAATATTTATAACCCTTGACTATGCAGAGCAAAAATGAAGGTACAACAGGCATTTCGTGCTGTACAAGGGCAGCCAGAGAAAGCTAGCAGGTCAAATATTTTCCCTGTGTTAAAATGTCCAAAAATATGCTGTGAACTTTATAAAGATTTGGATTTGAGAGACTGGGTGATATTGGTTGTCTTCTGTAGCACTCTGTACATTTGTTCTGACATGGTTAACTCACACTTTGTAAAATCCGTTGGTATAAATTGAATTTATGTCTATTTTGTATTACCTCAAGATGGCCTGAACACAAATGTCTGGATCAAGACAGCACTTCTTTTCTAATCCAACTTATTAAATAAATCATAGGAACCAGCAATCACAGAAAGAATATTTCCAGGAGCAGAATAGAGCATGACATCCTCACAGTGCTGGGTCTCTGTAATGACCACGGAGGTGAAGTTAAAGCCCCCTTCCTTGAGGTGACAATGCTGGCTGGGTGTGGTGTCCCCACATCTCCAGGGAGCAGTGCTGGGGTGCAGGGATGCTTACATGGGCTGGGAGCACTCCTGGAGGTTGCACACCCTGCGGATGGGTTTGGGCTTCTGGATCACCTCGCAGTAGCTCCGATGAACCATCTTGTGGTCCGTCTTCCTGCGGCAGCCGTACTTGGTGAACTGGTAGCCTGGGAAAGACACCCCTCTTACTCTCAGAACTGGCAGATCTCACAGAGGGCTCGAGTTTCGAAGGAACTGCACAAACGCTGTCAAGGGCTGCAGTAGGAACTGCAGGTGAACACGCCACCAAAGGAGCTGTAAGCTGCACTGAATAAACACTTACCACACAAATTTAACACCTGTGATTGCTCACCCCCTTTAGTTTTCACGATTTCAATGAAAATAACAGACAGATTCGGCATCTCAGAAACATTCTGTAAACCTGTCCAGCCACAAACCAGTGCTGCAACCTGACCATCAGCCTAGGGAACAGCATCAGGGTTCACATCTTGCCCCCAAACCGGAGTCTGACATTGCAAAGGCCACATCACTGGATGGGGATTTACAAAGGGCTGCCCCATGGCACCTTGAGGTTTGGCACCTTCACAGCCTGGAGGCCCTCATCCAAATCTTGCACGCTTGTCCAATTTTTCAGTTTCATAACCATAAATCAGAAATGAACCAGCCCAGATCTGCCCCCAAACCATTTAAGTCACATTTTAACTCCATTCACTATTTATTTATCTATTACTTAATTTAAATAAAACTCCTCTTGTACTCTGGTCTCCCTAATGTCTTGTGGCAATGAATGAATGTTGAATGATCTGTGGTTTTGTTTTTACCTCCCCCACAAGGTTTTGAACACTGGGACCATTTCTTCAAAGCCCATTCATATGACACTGAGTCCTCTTCCAAAACGTTATTGTTATCTACATTCAGGGAATCTTCATGGATCATGTACTTGTAAGTCAAAGATATCTTGGCACCACCATGAGGAATCACCTAGTAAGAAAAACAGACATAAGGAAAAAAGATATGAAAGACTGATATCAGGAGCTCTGTGAGATGACATGATGTAGTCATCATGGCTCACATATAAAAACATCCCAGCAGGGATTTCAACCTTTTAGCTGCACTCAACGCATTTTTTCCCTGATGAAAAAGTATCTCTATCCTTATGACACAGAGTTTCTAAACTGCATATTAAGAAAGACTGTTGTTGATTTAGGCTTACTTTCCTTGCCAGTATTGGGCTGACATAATGACACTAAGTTTTTTCCACATCCCATCACAAAGGAAGGAAATTTTGTACTGAAATGATAATGGATAGTTCCACTAAAAGACAAAGCAAATTCAACTGCAGGAGTAACTGAAAGTGGCAAAGAAAATTGCTTATATTTCTGATAAAACACAAATATTCTTATGATAATCCTGGAATTCTGCAAAGCTTTTTAGTTTATCTTGACAGAAACGAAAACTATTTAGAAAGAGGTTTTGTTATCACACTTCACTAAGACAAATGCAAGAAAATGGAACTCAATGTGAACAAAGTGCAAAATATTGGTCCTTCAGAAACATAACATTTATTCTTTCATTGAAGTTCAGCTGGTGTTGATCAACACATTACAGTTGTTTTCAGAGGGATTTTAAATCAACTTACCCCTGCTAATTGAAGTCTATTGCTTCTTAGTTTGCAATGAAAAAATAATATATTTGTCTGATTTTGGGAACTGTGGAACTGGCTTTGCCCTGAAAAAGGGAGCCAGGAAGCACAAGAACCCTGCATCTGCCTTTGCAGGATACATTTTCAAAACATGGATGGAAGAAGGAGTTATTAGATCTAGCTGATACAAACCACTCTGACCTTTTTTTGACTAGTGCTCACATGTCAGATAGGATAAGTACAGAGCCTTTACTCAGTGGCTGATTGCTAGGCCATCCACAGGAAACAATCAGGACAGCTGGTTGCTCAACACATAAACCTGAATTAAATAGGTCTCACACAGAGCAATGAATTAGGAGAAAGGAATTAAAATACATCTTCTATTGTCTTATAATTGAAGCAGATGTCTTCTTGTAACTCACAAGAGGAATCTGAATTATATACTAGCCCATTATGGCTCCATGAAAGGTGGTTTCCATTTGACTTACCAAAATAACTATTCCATTACGCAGTGGCCCCATGGTCTGCACTGTTTCTCTATCATTGTCATTCCGATATTCCCACTCCACACCCATGTCAATAAAGACTTTAGAGTCTGGCACATAGTTGTCTTCACTTAGAATGAATTTCCCTGTTTCACGATTTTTAATAGCTGGGAACAACACAAGAAAAGTGAATGTGAGAGGTTCGCTTCTCAACTCCAGGTTTGTTCTGCTCATGTCCCAGTGGAAGAAGCTGAAAAGGCCAGCGTGCATTTTCCCTCTGTTTCCTCACAGGTTTGGAAAGACTTTTTCAGGTGTCTCACTGAACTGCCAATGCTTTTCTGCTCAGCTCCAGAAACATCAGTTGTCCTTTTTCTTCCTTTTTCACAGCCTGCCTTGCCAGAGAAATGAGGCCAGCACGGCTGCACCACAGGGATCCAGCTGCCTGCTCCCCTATAACAACTTCTGAATCCACTGGCCAAATCCGAGCCAATTTGAGAGCCAGTGGGGGTCCCAGAGCTATCCAGCTCTTTCACATGTTGTAAGGCAACTCAGAGGGCTGTTACTGCTCCATCAAAGAAAGGCTACTGAGCTAACCCCCAGCAGGACCCCTCAGTGAGAGAGAGGCACTAGAAACAGTATTAATTCTCCTGCTCAGATCCAGTCTTGACACCAACACAGCCCTGTTAAGCTCCTGCTGCTCTGCAGGCACCTGCCACTGCACACAGAGCCTGGTTCCTCTGCTTCAGCTCTCACCAGTGCTCTGTCCTTCACCTGGAGACACTTCAGCCACCTTTGTATGAGGACAGGTTTCCACCTGAGGTGGAAAATTTGCCCTCCTCGTTAGAAGAAGCAGAGACTGTTTATTATGTAACACGAGATTTTAACTCCATTCTCTCTCTGGCAGCTACCTGAGCATCCTGCTCCCTCAGCAGTGGCCTCGACAGCGAGCCAGCTGTTCCTGTGCACAGCACTCACCCCATCCCGACAGAGCTCCGAGCCGGGATTGCTCCCGGATCCACAGGCTGGGCTGCCCCGAGCAGAAAGGGAAGCATTCACTGGGGAGAAGCTGGGATGACTCATGCTACAATTAGCAGACCATTAGCTGTGAATCTACTTCCAATTAATAGCAGCCCACCAGTCACTGCTTCCCATTGATTACAGGGCCCGAGGAGGACAGGATTTCCATTACCTCCAAAACTGCTGGATTGATTTGGCAGCCTCGTGTCAATACTGTTAGCAGTAGGGCAGAATCTGGAACAGATCTGGGTACAGCTGGGAAATGACTGAGGGTGGGAAGCACGAAAGATGCACACAGAGACCATAGAATGGTTTGGGTTGGAATGGACCAACCAACGAGAGGGTTGGAAGACCCTCTAGTTCCAACCCCCAAAGATGATGCATGGCACCCCTAAAGTAACTCAGTGCCTCTTCCAGCAGCTTTCACACATGCACATACCAACACAGAGATCTGGCTGGGACACCCTGGAATATAGCACAGGGAAATCAAATTGCCGAACAAGTTTCCTAATTTAACATACTTAGAGAAAGTACGTGGTGTGGGCGGGCAATGGGTAAACAAATGTATAAACACATTGTCAGCCTCCAGAGACAAAAATGAACAACAGAAAAAATTATTCTGACTGAAAATTTTCCTACTTGTTACTTACCAAGATTATGAGCAGTGGCATCTGTTTCCTGTATAAGTAAATGTCTCGCACCAGCAGGAATTTCAAACATCTTAACGTACCCTATATTATAGTATTTGAAAATATGGTTATGGATTAATACACCACAAACAGGGAGAGTTTTTAAATAAATCTTATTTTCTGAAAGCAGGGTGTATTACACAAGATGAACTGAATCCAGCATTATTCCCATCCCCATTTTTGTGCCAGGTGATGGAACATAACAGAGACAAAGGGCTTTGGGTCAGAAGAAAGATGCCTGAAGTATCATCAACAGACTTTGCTTCAGACTAAAATGGCCTTTGAGTGCCATATGCACCCACAGAGACCACCCAATCTCCTGCCTAACAGCGCCTGATGATGACATATTATTGCAGCTCTGCAGTGACTTGGACAGAGCAGCTGGGTGACATCAGCAGCACAAGTACATCCACAGCTCTGCAGCAAGGAGCAGGGAAGCCCTCCTCTATGCATGCACAGGCCTTGCTACAAGCAGCTTCAATAGATCACTGGACAGAAGTCTTATTTTCAAATTATAAACACATCTGGAAGTAAGTCCAGATTGTTTATTGGAATTAATGATGCTGCACATGATTTGTAATTGTCCTGGTACTTTCCATGAAATACAAGAGATCAAGAAACAATACCCTGAATTCCCCAGGACAAACCACACTGAATGTACCGACCTTGCTTCTTTGGTACTCTTGAAAATGTTCTTTTCACCACTTTGCAGTGGGAATTATCTCCTCCACAGACACCACACTTATCTTCCTGCTTCGTGGAACCTATGACCCTGTCACACCCAACTTTCTGTGCACAAAAGAGAGAAACAGTCATTCTTATTTATCCACCCTTTAATTCAAATAAGTCTTCACCTCATGTATCAGCCCCCAGCTTCTATTTCAGCAAAGAAGCATACCTTGTAGTATTATCCTGGAAGATCAACACCTAAACAGATTTTAGTACTTCCAGTTCCTATAATAGCTGTCAATTGGGTGATTATATTTTTATATTATGCTTCACAGTGGTTCTCTTACTGAAGGAAAGCAGCATGGTTAAGGAAAAGCTCTTAAGCCTCAACTTATCTTAAGACAGATGCTTAAATTCCAGGAGAATCTAGGCATCTATAAGGGGATAAACGCCTCCACCAGTGCATTGCTAGTCAGACTAATTCCTTTGAAAGATGACCTGCAGCAGATCCTGACTTAGAGGAACTGTCATTGATTTTTTAAAAATAGCATGATCAAATACAGAGAGAATGCACATCAGCCATATCCTAACACCACTTTCCTTGAAAGCTGCTGTGTGTTCCTGTTTCATTGTACATTCCACCCCCACTAAACCTCAGCAGGAAGAGCTTTCCTTGAAAGCTAATTGTAATAGATCATCTTAAAATACTGCATGAAACATTTCTGGTGTAGGTAGGCGCTTTTGGAACCGAGTCACATGCATGGCAACTGTGAATATCACGCATAATATTGTGACAATAATCCTAATGAAATCTCCTCATTGCCCAAAGTGTTATTATACTTAGTCATTCTCGGAGAGAAACACTCAGGGTACAATGATAATTGTTTTCACAATACTGAGCCCTGAGCAAGCCCCCAGACACTCACCAGGCAATCCCCCCGCACACAGACGCTGTAGGCATCCTTGTAGGAGCAGCGGGTCCCGTCGTGCACCATCCTCTTCATGTACACCACATCCCCTGTCTCCTTTGATTCGCAATACAGGTGGCACCTCTCCTTAGCTGGAAAATAAAATGACCCAAATTGTGTGTGTTCAGCTCTCACAGTTCAGTTGCTGACCTTGCGAGCAGCACTTTCAGTACTGTTGGCTCTTCCTTCTGTCTTGCACACATCACAGAGCCCAACGTGGTATCCATAAATCATTGATGTTTATCCCCTTTGAAAAATCCTGTGATCTCTTGGAAACTGCTGCATCATAAAGCATCCATGTGTCACCATCAGGAGACAGACTTAAAAATAACAGATCATTAACTTTGATGGGGGATCTATTTAATCCTTTGCAGATGATGCCATCTGGTAGACCTTTCCTCAGTTGCACAACTACCTGTGAGAGATGCTGGTTTCTCCTGCACTGCACTTAAATGAAAAAAAGCCAAAGTAACTTTCCCATTAAAAGCAGCTGTTTGACACTGAGTGAACCTGGCATCCAAAATTTCTTCAGAGACATCTGGACCACAGCATTTGATCCTAACCACAAAGTTAATTTTTCCTCATGGTTGTAATTTTACTTATGATAATTTAAACGACTAAACAAGATGAGATGTCAAGAAGATTCAGACAAGAAAACATTATTTACTGCTAACACATGCACAAACAGCCAGACAACTGGTATTTTCTCTAATCTGTTCCAAAGAGCTAAGAACAAAAAATAAAGCTGAAAATGACTAGTCAGTGGCTGAATAAAGTTGTATTCCACTAGTGTATTTCATTTTATCCATGTCTCTTGCTGTCCTCAGCCCCATAACAGGATTCACTATGCTTTCCTTGGCACTGAAGAGCAGATGGCCTTTCTGCTAGATGAAACAAATAGAGATTCTGCTATTTTAACATGATTAAAAGTTGGAAAGCTTTTCCCACCATTTAAAACAATAACAACCTTTCCATTATAGCAGTTCAGCTGAAATAAATCTTCACAGGCCCTTTGCATTCTTCCCCTGTACAGTTCTATGGCCTCTGCCCTCTTTTTATAAAGTCCTTCTTATTGCTGTTGATGTCCTCAAGGCCACATCAGAGACCTCTGTTACTGCTCTCAAACAATGCAGAGAAGTCACACTAAAAATCCAGGGTCTGGTCTATTAAAACAGGTACTTTTTTCAGTGCAAATCCTTAATAGGAAACTATTAAGATCATAACAATGACAGACCCAGTGTATTTGTATATACTAGAAACATTAAGCTGTGCACAAGATAGATGTGTACACACCACCCCTGGGTATGCACCCACCCCCACCCCACACATACCACGCATTCACTGCGTGTGATTAAGTGAAAATATCAGCAGGTCTGACTGGGTGCCAACAATTCTGTACAAGGGCTTTATTCTGGAGATGGTTCTGTTCCCACTGCTCCATGGGAACAGCAAATGTGCAAGTGCTGTTAAATTAGACCCTGTTATTGCAGAGAGTTATTTTCTTCCTATTCATTGGTGCTGGGCACAGTAGAGGTGCAGGAGCATGGAGGTGACGGTGTGCCTGTCCACTCCCTGCTCTCTGTGAGTCCTTCTCATTTAACTGAGGCTGGGAGCTCACAGCCAAATCACTCCTTACTGCCCTGGCAGATGCACAATGCAGGAGTCTGTGAGCACAGCAGGCATGAGGACATGGTGGCTCAGAGGGCCTGGAACAGGAGACAGGCCATGGTACAACAGGGCACTGGGATTCTCAAGGACACATAGGTGTGGCTCAGTGGCTTTTCTCTGCCCACAGCATGAGGCACTCCTCTCCATTCCTATCTCCTGCACAATGTGTCAGACACGTCCAGCTGAGCTGCCTGTGAAGTGTATGGATTTATGTCACTTCTGAGCCACAACTGCATTATCCTCACAAGTATGTCACTGATATGCCTTATCCTTCCAAAAAGGAGTTTTAAATAGATTAGAGTTCAAGCACAAGCTTGTGTCTGGCCTTGTTTTCACACAAAAGCTCTTCCCTCTAATAACCCTGCTCAGGTAAATGTAACTCTCAAGGTGTCTGCAGTTATACCATAGTTATATGGGAAACCAGCAGTGCAGGGATCAGTACTCAGACATCAATGAGCTGGTTTCTGACCCAGAAGCCATTGAATTTAATAGAAAAAAACCTGATTTGTTCCAGTGGTCTTTGCAACAGACTGCTCCAAAGGCTAAAGCATAAGCAAAGGTCCTGCAGGCCACAGCCTTCATCCCCTCACCCTGTGCCAGCAAAGCTATTTCATGAAATTAAGCTGTGAAGCTGTGTCTGTGCCTTTGAAAATCCCAGACTGACCAAGATGGCATGAAAAGAATGAGGGAACTCTGAGAACTCCTTGGGAAGAAAGTCAGGCAAACTAATTATAAGGAATTTGCTATTAACTTCTGGCAGAGCATCCTCTCACTGGAATGCAAAATGATTCACCCAAAGTGACCCTTCCCTTCTCAGTGATGAGACTGGGCTGGGGATGGGGTGAGTGCCCAGAACTTGCCCCTTGCCAGGCCAACCCTGCCCTCAAGAATTTGTCATTCAGGTGAAGTAACCGGGCTCAAAACCGGCAAACAGCCCATACTGCTCATTCAACAAGTTGAGACTCATTGCCCTCTACCTTTTTGGCACACTGGTCTGCTGGTGAAACATCTCAGTGTGTTTTCTGGCAAGAGCAGACATGGCCCAAATCAACCAGCTGCACTTGCATTGACAGTTGAGCCGAGGCATTAACAAGAACAGGAACATTTTTATTCTAGGAGGTGATCTCTCTCAAGAGGCCACAGAATCAGCCTGACCTCGGTGGTTGAGAGCCAGCACCCATCCAACACAACAGCTGCCTCCAACAGTGACAGCAGCATTTGCAGGAAGACAAAGGAACAAACTTGAAACTTTCTCAAAATATTCCTCAAGTTCCACCTTCACTGCAGCTTGGGGACTTCCAAAATCGTGGCTGGAACTTGGTGTTTAACATCTCTTAATGGATTGTAGAACTGTCAAGAATTTTTCAAAGTAAGTTCTAAAACTTTCTGGCATCTGCAACTTCCTGTGGCAGTGAATTTCAAGATCATTAGATGCTTTATACTAAGTCTTTCCTCTTATTTGTTTTAAATCTGCCACCTGATAATTTTATTTAATGTTCCCATGTTTATTTGCATTATGAGAAACTCAATAATCATTATACGTTCAGTCTCTTTGGGCCACTCACAACTCTGTAACTCTATATTTTTAACCTACATCCTTGTTTTCCAGGGTGAAAAGTCCTGGTTTATCCAAACTGTCCTCATCCAGAAGTCATTATTTATGTTTGCTTTATTCTGGCCTTTCTGAGTTCAGCTGTGGGTTTTTTAGCAGCGTGGGCAGCAGTGAGATGGGCACAACCTGAGCTGCACTGGCTGAGTATTTAAAGCACAGACACAATGTGCAGGTACACGGAGGCAGAACAGTATTCTCCATCTCTCCCTTCACCATCACTGAACCAATCTTCTCCTAAAGCTATTCCCAAGTCTCAGCCTTTCTCTTCAGAGCCCACCAGTGTACAGATCCATACACAGATACACACCAGTTTTTACCCCCATGGCCATTACTGGCATTCATTAACACCAAACTTCCTTTGCCTTCTTCTGCCACTTAGTGTCACAAGGTCCTTCTGCAGCTCTCAGAGTGGCCTGTGCTCCCTTGCAAAACCATTTCCTTTCATCTCATGGTAAATCCATTTAACTGCTGTCACTGGGGATCAGTATCCAAAGTTCTTTGAAAATCCAAGTACATTGCATGGATTGGATTACTCATACACTGATACTCACTGGTCCCTCCAAACAACTCCTAACAGCTTTAGGAGGCATTATTTCCCACGAAGAAGTTTTGCCTCTCCCTATATAATTTTTAGCCATATTTGCAACTGATTTAAGTTTTCACAGGAAAGGGGCTGCTCACCATCGACATGCTCATAAGGAAGCCAGTGGTGTTTGGTGTTCTGGTACTCAAAGTAAGGGTCCCACTGCCGGCACTGCTCCTCTCTGAAATCCTCAAAGTCCTTGGGACAGTCCTGGGTGTTGCACAGCTGGAACTCATAGCTCGGCCCCACACACGTGCGGCCTCCATTGGCAGGACTGTGACAGAGAGACAAACCCATGGTTAGTTTTGCCATCATTTCATTAATCAACTGTCTGTTACATCTTCTGAGGAGCAATTTGTTTCCCAGTCATGCCAGTAGGCACTTGATGAAGCCAGGGCTGTATTTCTGATATGTAAAATACATATTCCCTTTCAAAACCCACTGTGACTACTTAGCTTTTAAAAAGCAGCTTCTGCAAGTAGAGGTTCAAACCACTTGATAAAGGCAAGGAAAACCATTTTCTTGGTGTAGCCAGGAAAGGAAAGCACAGCAGAACTCATTCACGTTCACCCCTAATGCAGCAGCAAAGGCAGAACAGCCCAGCTCAGTGCTGTGCCCCAGGCAGGTGGGCACCAGATCCCTGGCAGACCTGGCAACACAGAACTCAGAACCTGTAGCTAGATTTGCACCCTCTTCCAGGAAATACACCAAACATTTTCAACAGTACATTAGTCTTTTGCCACTTGTAAATAGATTCTACAACTAAAACTGTGCCCACAATTATAAAGGTCAATTCCCTGTTGCCAAAGTAATAAAGGCTGAAAAAAGAACTGGCAAATTTTTTCGTTATAGAACAATTTCCATCAGAAAAATGCTGCTTCATAAATCTCAATTAAAAAAAAAAATTATAAGATGATTTTTAATACTAGTCAAGTTCAATTGCTTTATCAACAAACTGAGAAATTCAACGTTAAAAATATTCTTGCTGTTAAAATCATTAAATTTTGACAATTGCTGTTCTTGCTGTTAGGATCTTGCCATTTTATGATAGCACATTAAGATAGCAATAACTGCACATTTCATATCATTTGTATATACCAATCTTTATTAACTATACTTTACTTCCACTGTTACTGGAATGGAATCATTCTACATTATCTGGATGACCCATATGTAAGTTATTAAAGCAAGACAAAATTCCTGAAATTAACTTTGGGGAAGGTTCTGATCTCAGGAGCTTTGTTCCAATTGGAATGAAAACAGTTTGAAAATATTTTAAGACTTTCTTGTTGAAATATCCTAAAAGGTGGATTAAAGAAAACTTTTTAAAAGGTTTCTAACAAAAAAATCCAGTAAATCACTGCTATTATTTCATACTCACATTAAAAAAAAAAAAAAAATATATATATATAGGACCCTAAACTTTTACTTACACTTTACACAGCACTGTATTAGCACTTTCAAGATCCTTTTAACTGCATAACCAGTCTAAAGGATGGATCAACTGAGAAATAAAGATGATTCATGACTTGCCGAGGGCCAAAAGCAGAATTTCTGACAATTTATGCTATAGGTCAGATTTAACAAGCACCACTCAACATCCTTTACTGTGCTGCTGCACTGGGCACGCACTGAGGATCCTCCCCGTGCAGCCTCTGCACATCAGGGAACACGTGTGGTGTCACTTACTGGGGGTTGTCACACTGCCGTGTCCTGTACTTCACCCCGGTGCCACACGTGCGGGAACAAGAGCCAAACTTACTCCATGCCCCCCAGTGTCCATCCTGCTTCAGGATGTCTGGTGTGAGCCAGATGCAGTGACCTTTAAAGCAATGCTGAAAGAGAAAACTGGATGTCAGAATGATTAGATGATTAACTTGTATCAGACGAGAAGTTGTTGTACCACACATTGGCATTTTAGGCACAAGTTCTGGATTTTTTTTCACCTCTCCAGCAGAAAGTAGAGGGACTTGCTGTCAGATTGTGCCCATGATCCCAAACTCACTCAGATTTTATAAATTTACATGTCAATATGCACATGTGTGCGTGCAGGTTTTAAGGATACCAAGTTTGTCAAACTGCTCTCAGTGTTATATTTCCTCATCACCTGTCTGCAGAGGGGTAACCATCCAAGGGAAATGGCAGAATCCCACATCTTGGAGGCTTACAGTACCATCCTGGCTCCACTATTGCCTGCAGCCTCTCCAGGCAGCACTGTCAGGAGCTCTGGCCACAGCACCATCCTCTCCCACAGCCCAGCCACTCCCAAATCCACACACATATTCCTACAATAAATGTGATCAGCAGTGTCACAAAACCAAAGCAAGCTCACTGTAGACATTAATGCTATTAAATAAAAACTTTTGCAGTGTCACCCTGGAGATCTCATAGTAAACCTGACCAAAATAACAGGAGGCATTCCTTAGGGACAGCCCTGGACAGTCCTACAGCAGCAGTTTTTCCTTTCTTTTACCTGTTTTTTAAAACAGTTATTCTACAGCAGTTGAAACATAGAACTTGCTACATTTCCCAAACCATTAAGGTATTTATTTTATTTCTTTAAGAGCCTTCATAGCTCCAGTACTGATCATCTCTACTGTCAAGTCCTGTTAAAGAAACCTGTCAGTGCTTTTCCACCAATTTCTCCAGTCCCTAACCAAGGAATTTTTTCTCAGCTGAAGTCAGAAAGAATTCTTCTCAAGGATCACAAGATTCTGGCCCCTTTTAGTACTATTTCTGCTTTCATAAAAATCTACTGATGAAGTGTGGGTGCTGGAAAATATATTCCAGCAAACAAACGACTTTGCATGAGACTGTCACAGTTTGTCTGCGTTAACGGTTACTGCCGGCATGAGAGCTCTGGCTCAGGAGCACAGATGGCTGCAACAACAAGTGAAATCAGTCACTTACTTTCCTTAACATTCAAGTCAACAACAACATTTTACACAGCTTAACAAGCCCTGGAACGCAGGAATTTGGCAGGCTGCACAAGACAAGCATATGGCTAAATGCATGCTGCCAGCAAAAACAAAATCAGAAGATATATAACAGGAGAGCGTTCCTGAGCATAGAGCGATTAGTGATCTGGAAGGCAAATTTAAAAGTGATGGATAATCATTAATAATGCTGAATTTAAAGAGAGAATCATTAGTAAAATGGTGACAAGGCACAGCTTACTGATTCACTAATCTGCTCAGTGACTGGCTCTTTATTCATGCAATTTATTTTGGGGCTGATTTGATTGGACAAGGAGTAGAAGAGAGAGTAGAAATTAGGTTTCAACTATTTTTTTCTTTCCCATGACTTCAGATATTCCAAGTCAAAACCTATGAAATAGATGAGTTACCACAAAGCCAATTATACCAATTCTGCTCCAGAGCTGTAATGGGCACTTTTTTCTTAGATGTTTGACTGAACAAGAGATAATTCAGCAAAGCATGAAAGAAATGCAAAATGCTAATATGTCCTTTGCTTTTTTTTTGGTTTAGAAGCTAAGGGCTGTACCCTTCAGGGACTGTTTACTTGTGGCTTTAGAGAGGTTTGTTTGAACAAACAGTTTGAGTCGTGGGGCCCTGCACAGCCAGGGAACCACTTGATGCGGGGGAAGCTGGCACTGCTTCAGCTTGTCAACAGACGTTTCAGCTGGGCTTGGAAGCAGATGTGAAGTGACAGCTCCTGATCTGTGCTTGCTCACACATCCTTTTATCAGGGTGCTGCATCTCTCAGGTGTAAGTTCCACAGCAGTCACCAAATCCATTTCAGGAGTCATTTAGCCTATGTTTCTTATCCAGAATCCAGAATCCAGTGCTTGGACTCATGGAGGAGAGGGAGAGACATGATGACACTGTGTTTCCCAACCTCTTCCCTGTTTTAGTCAGGAACAGTGGGATGCAGGTTTGCAACAACCTCTAATAAACCCCCTCTCTGACCTTGGGACTGGTCCCTGAACTGGAAGGCAAACATTGCTGTGTAAAGGAAAGAGTAGCACTGATTTTTAGTGGAGAAGCTGGTCAGATGCTGATTGTCAGAAGCTGAGGCAGAGCTATTAGGAGAGAAGCATTTGTGTAAAATGAGTCATCCACAGCTCTGCCTTTTTTGTGGAAGGAGGCTACAGAAAACAAAATTATTCACTAAAGAGTCTTACTCTGTGCAGACCCGTTCAAGAAAATGTATGAGAAGGTAAAACCAGAGAGAGAGCATTCTCCAGTGTAATAAGGGAAGTTAAAGCCAACCCTTCCTATTGCTACTACATTAACTACATAATGAGGTGGGAAAGAGCCAATTTCAAGCACTATTCCCTTCATAAACAAGGGGTTTCACTTAAAGAATGAAGCATATTAAAGCAATATTTTTTTAAATGAGAAAAAAATGGGTAAATGCAAATTGTTTTCTTAGTTGAAGACAAGACGACTTCTTGCAGTCTCGCCTATTTTTCTGGCAAAAAGGACGATCCAAAACAAGTGCAATTTCCAGGAGAGGGAGCTTAAATTTCTTGCAGTAAAACATTCCACTGCTGTTTTCAGCAGTTCTTTGAAACAACTGCTGTGGATGCCAAAAAAAGAGCCAGTGTGCTCCTGTGGGCTTAACACATCTGCAAGTCAATTTTCCAAGAAGAGACTTGAAGATCTTCTGTGGGTATCTGTAACTGTTTTATACTGAGCAGCAATGGGCATCGCTCTGACCAAGAAACCCCTCACACTGCACCATGACTGGGGGTCCTCTGTTCTCCTCACTCTTCTGAGGTCCCATCAGGAGGGGGTTACTTATTTATTTGTATTCCCCATCACACTCAGGCTGGCCTGCTCTGCTCCATCTGTTTGAGAATAATTAGTTGCAAGGGATGAACTGAAAGTTCCAACACTAAGGACTACTCTGAGCCAGTAAAAGTTTCTTCAGTGGAGAATAAAGTATTCTCCCTGTTTCTGTGGTGACTAACACAGCACACACTCACCCATCTGTCTCCTGTCTCCAAGAGAAGCTGAGGTCAGCTTTCTCAGTGGGAAATTATCTGGATTGCTTTGAGCACACATTAGTGTTTTCAGAAACCTTTTTTCTTGGTCCATTTTTCTTCTCAAAAATATCTATTCATTTCAATATTTAATCATTCCCTTCCTTTCCTGACAGAATAAAAAATCATTCCAAGTTTGACTCAGATCATCTCATTAGCACAGTGCAAGCAAAGAGAAGACCTGCTAGGTTTGTGCTGGATCCTTGGGACAGAAGCCAAATCCAAGAGCAACATCAGCTTGGTTGGCAGGGGCAGCTACCAGGCTCTTACCTCTCTCCAAGAAAAGAAAAAAAGGAGGCTCAGGTGGTGCAAACCTTGATGTTAGTCACTGCAGCAAGCAGATGGACTCAAGCATGTGATCTCCCTGCGTGGCTGACTCTGGGTTTTATTCTACCCTGTGGAGAGCAGTTAGCTACTTCAGCCGACATAAATGTCTCCCCAGAAGAGTAATATTTTTTTTAAATGGAATAATAAAAAAGATGATACATTTCTGAAGTTTGCCTGGATTCAGAAGCCTGAGGCTAACAGTAGAGCTGACAGAATTGTATACAAGTAAATAAATTATCAGCTGACAACATATGTTTTCTTTCAATCTACAGAATGCCAGGCAGAGTTAAGTTTTGTGCAGTTATGTCTTGTCTGCATGGTTTGCTATAGCAATTCATGGAGTGTCTCTGACTCCACATTAAGACTCTGAACCTTCATGTGCTTAACTTTGCACACTGGAGTTATTTCATGGAAGTTAATATGATCATCATCAAAGCTTCACAAAATTGATAGAAACTTTTCTCTTGCTATTGAAAACTCAATCTGATTTTAAAAAATCAAGTTGGGAGCAATATAATTTATTCTATTTCCTTTAGGATTCTGTCAAAATAGTAGTTTTCTTTTCTGTCTAGGAAGCACCAGGAGAATATGTTATTTTTTATCTTTAAACCCAGCAAATTATTAGTTTGCTGCGAATTAACATTATGGTTGCTCAGTATCTTCATTTGCACAAGAAGACTGAATAAGAAGTTTTTAAACTGGCAGAACCTCACTCTTTTGGTAACTTAGTTCAAATAACCAGATGCACAGAGGAGTTTACATACATTTACATAACTATACACTTATCTGTACACATACATACACACATATAGACAGCATTAGAAAGCCTCATCTTCCCTTTCAAAGGGTTGGTGCCTGGGTCCAGGACACAGCCTGGGTCTGCAGACACATGGCCCTTATCATCCTGCCTGCCAAAAATATGCTACAGATTTCATATCCCCCATCTGGCTGCTCTTGCCCCTTGACCATCAGTTAGGAAGGAGGCAGCTGGACTGGATTCTGCTTAATGGCATCTTGCTAAATTTGGGATCAGTTATCAGTTATGTGAACACCAGCCCTAGGTGAGAACATCCATGCACCACACGCTGTGTTCGCCTCCCCAACACCACTTTCATTTCTGGCATCCGGTCCCCTCAGCTGCAGCAAAGCCAGGATGTTTCTGTGACACATCAGCAGTGTTGTGATTGGTTTGTGCTTAAAATAGACCCTGGGAGTTAGAGGTATGAAATCATGAAAACTGCAAGTTTCTAAAGTGGGAAACAAATGAATCTTTCTCAATCAGCATCTTTGCTTATGTTTTTGTGTTTTTCTTTTCTGGCATGATTCCAAAGAAAATGGGAAATCATGTTTGAAATTATTTTCCTTTTTCTCAAATGCTGATGAGGTATCATGGGAGAGGTACCTGAAAAGAAGCTGCCCCACAGCAACTGAGTCCCAGCTTTGGGTAAGAAATGCATTTCACAGCCCTGTGCATTCAGGCAAGAGGCTCTGGTATTGTCCCAGTTGGTGAAGAGAGTGAACAGGAGAAGGCAAAATCAAGGGCAGGGATGAAAAGGAAAGGAACAGATGTAAAAGCACTGATCTGACGTACCTGTATTAAAAACACCAACATCTAATGAATACACTGGTCAAATGCTGAGCTCAGATACATAAAGGCAGCTATACAACCTTCAGAACTCACACTATTCAAAACAACCCAAAACATTTAGTTCAGACTGCTGAGCCTTATCTAATAAAATGGTTTTCATTTTACAACATTTTCTCAGGTTCTCTGGAAGGTGGCAGCAAGTTTATTTATCAAAAAACTGGGACAGCTCCCTTGAGAATAAAACAGTCAGAGTCATATCATCTACTGAAACTTCAGAATGTGCACATACTCCCTTGCATCTCTGCTGAGCTCAAAAGCCTGGCTGTCTGCACAGCTTGCTGAAGCCTTGGATCCCAAGTTCCAGTCCAAAGAAAATTTTTACAGCTGAGTTGCATAATATCCTGACAAACTGTTTATAATGGAAGCACTGACAGATCCTTAACTGTAGGGTTACAAATTCCTTTTTTCTCCTCATTTCTGTTGAAGTAGTAATATGAATGAATAGCTCAGGGAAGAGAGTGATGCAACAAAACGGAATATAACTGTATTTTTCAGTTGGGGGTCACGAATATTTTTAATGTAAAAATCAAGATAAAGAAAAGTGTATCCAGATAAATTGTGTAAAATTTTGGATTGTAATGTAATTTTTTTTCTTTTTAACAAGAAACAAAGCTGTTATAACAGGAATAGTTTAAAGAAAACCAGAAGGAAGTGGTTTATATAGAGCGTGACTTGCTGGGGAATTAATTTAACATAACATTTTCATTAAAAAGACTTTTCAAACCATAACAGCAGCTGCTAATATGGTTCATTTATCGCAAAAATGATGTCATACATGGAGTTATAAAAAAAACCTTTCCAAGTAGCGACATCTTCCTCTCCCCCTCAGTCACTGCATCCAAAGCCTTGGGAAGCCAGATTTTTTTCAGCAGACTTCAAAGGACTTGGAGCTCAGACCCACTCTGAGCAGAGTGTGATCTCCACAGAGGATAACTGAGGCTGGGAGCAGCTCCAGTGTGGTGGTGAGCGGCCGGAGCTCTCTGAGCCTTTGCCACCTCACACCGTCCCTCCACAGCTCCTCACGCCTCCCTGGGCTCTCACCAAACCAGCAAATCCATCTCCACAAACCTGCCCCAGAATGGTCCCTCTTGTGCTGTCATGTTGGTTCTCTCTAGCTGGCACTCGACTCCCACATCCATCCTTTCCCTCTGGGAAGCTCCAGCAGCTGTGGCTTGGCCATGTCTCCAGCCCCCACTGCTCTCTGCACCCCTGCACGGGGGAGGCTGGGCAGCACCACAGCAACACTGCTGGTACAAGCACAACACTCTGGCCTCAAAAGAGGCGTAGGAGAGCACAAACTTCCCCATTTTTGGCTTTGCTACAGAGACTTGCACGGGGCAGACACTGCCATGACCAGCCTGAGGACAGGGTTTAATGATCCCAGGGTGGCCACGCAGGACACTCCAGCCCTCACCCCATGTCCTCTGCTCACACTGCTCAGAATCACAGAATATTCTGTGTTGGATGGGACCCACAAGGATCATCAAGTCCAACTCTTGAGTGAATGACCCCTACAGGGATCAAACCCACGTGTTACTAGCACTGTGCTCTAACCAGCTGAGCCAATGCTCAACACTTCACTTGCACTCAGGAGTTTGCCCCAAATCTTAGCAAACCTCAGGTCCTCCAGACAGGTTCTTCTCTTGTTCCTCTTGATTTTGCACACACACACATGTGAACACACGTGTGCCTGTGGGTACACAGGGCACCAGCTCTCACCTTTCCTGGTGCACACATGGTCCCGTCCAGCGGAGGCCCTTTCTTTGTTTTGCAGAAATAGGGGTTCTCAGGGTGGCTACACCACAGCTGCTTGCACGGATCAAATGTACGGAACTGGAACACAGGAGAAAAGTCAGAGTGGATGATGCTTTGAGAGAGCTCCTGCTGGAAACAGAAGCTGCAGTTTGGGGTGTTCCTTCCCTAAGTATAAAAAGCCAGCTGTAAGCACTGATTCCTGAGGAACACCATGATGTCTCTGGTTTGAATATTTGTGTTTTCATACAGAATCATGGCTCTGAGGTGAGATTCCATTTGCATGTGATAGAATAAAGTCAGGCAAAAAAGTTTTACACAAGTGAGCAACCAGTTTCCCCCGGCAGTGAGATGCACGTTGCCTTTTCTTACAGCTTCTCCAAATCGGGCTGCTTCATTTGGCAAACAAAGCAAAAAATCCTTGTGCACCCATGGGAGATGGAAATGAGCTGCTCAGGCTTTAGCTCAGCTGTTGTAATCCCCTTCTTAGGGGGATGGAAATTTGAGATCAGGTCCCCAATCCAATGAATATACCAGCATTTTACCTACAAAGCAATGGCTTCTATAGGAGAGGATGGGAACCACCCACCACAAAACATACTAAATCATGATGTCTGGACGTGCTATTCTGAACAAAGAAGTATGGAAAGCCTCCATCTCCCAGGCTCTGGAGGATGGCTGCAAGAAAAGATTCTCTTTAGCTGGGACATTCTTCCGAGGCAGCATCAGAGGGAATTGTGTCAAGACACAATAATACAGCTCATGCTCTAAAAGTTCTCATCCATTATCTAGGGACACTGCTCGGCACATATATTCCTGCAGATGGGAATGAAAGCAGAAATGTTATGTGTCAGCAGCTGCCAGCAGCTGAAAACATCTCTTTCCATTTAATATTTTGTTCTACTTGAGGAACCAGAGGTGGGAGGCACAGCCCTGCTGCAGAAGACTATTTTCTGAGGCCAGTCCACTGAGAATTGCACTAATCTTGCTTTGCTTTAAATTTACACTTTGCCTCTTGTTTTCCTCATACACAAGAGCCAACCATGGCATCAAGAGACCTTGCAAGTTGCTTTACTCGCTGTCATGCTTTTTTTCTCTTGCCAGGTATCAAAATGCATCACACTTTCCATAAAATTGGATCATAAAAGCATGCTGCCCCGTGCTAGCACTACAAGATGTGGCAGCAAATCCATCTCCATCACATGGGGTGGGAGTTTTGTAGCAAAAATAACCAGCTTCCAACAAGAAAAGGCTCAATAACATAGCAAGTTTGTTTGCTTGAAAACTACAGATATTTATGAACCTACACAATTATTACTTCTGTAACCACAGTTTTTTAAAAAAAAAACCTAACCAAGAGACATTTAGAATAACACATATGTCAATATTCAGTTGTTAATTCTTGCTTACAGCTAAGAGGGCACATCATCCATCTTTGTGGGCTTCACTGCTCTGTCCCTATTAAGGACATTTCAGAGACACTTAGACCACTCCTGGATGAGAAATAGCATAAGCTGAAGTTAAATACTCACAGCTGTGCACATCATGTATCCCAGACCAAAGTCAAACCGGCACTGCTCATTCATGGAGTAGTGAATCCCTGGCAGCTGTGGAAGGGAAGGCCAGTCATGTTCGAAGGGATCATCCCGCAGACAATCGTAGGAGCTGCAACAGGCAAAAATTACAGGAACAGATGGGGCTGTGAGGCTTGCAGTGTTTGTGGTTTCATTGCCTTTTTGTTCCAAACAAAATAGAGCCTACAATTTCTCAGATGTTGGTCCTGAAGAGCAGCTAATATTGCAATTATGCTCACATTCACTTTTAGCATGTCATATCCACCTTCAATGGATTCTACACATCTTTTTTTGAAGCCCTTCCATTGTAATTTCCATTTAGCTTGCAGGTAAATTCCTATCAGTCTCCAGGCTCTTTATGTGAAAAGAATCAAAGGAGGAATCCACATGAGACCAAGAAGAAAAGAAAGTTTAATTAATTTTCCATTTGTGGAATTTTTTGCTGTCTGCAGCTGTCTTTCAAGTGAGGTTTCAAAAGCAGAGGCCAGGGTAACCAGCCCAGAAAACCATTGAACTTACAGTTTTCCCCTGTCCTCCCTGAGAAGCAGTGACTCATTTACAGACTTAGACATGCACTTTGCTGCCTGCATTAACCATTTGGGTTTGTTCCCTCTCTCTGCTTCTCCTGATCACCCTCAACTCCATCCATAGTTTAAACTGCTCCTTTCTGGGTGATGAATGTGGAAGTTTCTCCTCTGCTCCTAAGGAGGAAGGACAGCCTGTAGAATTACATCTGACCAAGCCACATCAGGACAAGGACTGATGCCAGTACCACCAAACGGTTAACAGGGTGTAAGTGTTGGTTGATTCACAACACCAGCACAGTCCACAGGATCTCTGAAATGTCTCCCAGTTATTTAACAGACAAGAGGACACAATACATGAGCCTATCCTGGTAATCATTAAGGTTGCCTTGAAGATACCAATAGCTGAAAGCAGAATTTTGAGGTTAGATTTACTTCAAAGCAAACCATCATTCTGCTTTATTATAACACATTTTAAAAATAGTTGTATTTAAAAGAATGTAAAGCAGCCCTCTAAGCCAGATGATTTTTATTTTATGGCTAAAGCTCTGGAGGATCTTGCTAATTGAAACAATCACACTTCCCTCACAATATTTTTATTGCCTCACCTAAGATATCTACAATAATAAAAATACTGACAAAAAGACTGATTCATGTTTACTTCATGTATTTTGCTGCACTTTTTTCCATTTTCAGGTTATTCTGGTTATCATAGTAGTTTCCCCATATTTTTCTGTACAACTTGCACATAACAACAAGGGGAAGTTTTTTCTCTGTAAGGCCCAAAACAATGGTCACAAACAACAGAATGTGTCAGGGAACTCCAGCACAGGTCTAAGTCCTGAAGTGTCAGGTCCAAAAGGAAGGCAAGGGGCATGGATGAAGCTGTTTAAACAGCTTTTGCACTTAAGGTACTGAAAGTAAAATTAACTACTGAGGAACTAATTTGAGAACAATGTGTGTTCTTTAGATATCTACTAAAGTCAAGTAAAGCCCTGAGGGCTTAGAAGGCGGATTTTCCTCTCTAGGCAGCACTATCTTGTCACTGACAGGTATCATAAGCAACAAATGGCAAGACACACATCATGCTGCTGGGTAGCCAAGGCACTCCTCCAGTTACAGATTACGGTAGGGATGGAGAAAAGTCAGCAATGAGATTGATAACAGTGCCTTCCATCACCCTTGAGAGGACAGTAAATATACCCTCAATGTCCAGAAAATGAACAGATGCAAATGAAATGAGAATAATTTAAAACAGACTGACATTGAACTGATGCAGGATGGTTCTCACACACTCCCTGCTGGAAGGGGAAGGGCTGCTGAAGAGTACTCACTGCAGATAGCGGTTGAGCTCCTGCTGGCTGCAGCGGGACCAGTGGAAGCGGTGGAAGGCGGCCTGCACCAGGGGGGCCATGATGCTGCCCAGCCGGACCTCGTCCCCACAGCGGTTCCCTTGGCCATCGTGCTCCATTCCTAAACTGCCCCACACACGACAGAGACACAACAGTGATGCTGCAGGTGGGCTCTGAGTGCCCGAGCGCTTCCCTCTCCCCAGTGCCACCAGTGGTGGATGCCAACACGCTTCTGAAGGCCCACGGCCCTTTCCCACGTGAGCAAAGTCAGGAGAAGTAAAACAGGGTGAGGCCGAAGCTAAAGAGTTGGCCTGGAGTCACTCCCACATGGAAGGACTGACCCTTGAGAGTACTTTCATGTCATTAGCCTAATTCACTTTCAAAAAAAGTAAAAATGATTTTTTTTGACTTCTGTACACATGCACATTTGTGAATTGATACAGCTAAATGTGAATCCATTTCTGAGTTACTGAGGCTGTCCACCCTGCAGGAATACTAATAGAAATGTACTCTTGCTCTAATCTGGAGCTATTCAGGGGTTTATATAACTCGTAAAAAAATCACACCTTAGCTTAATTCAAAGTATTTTGCAACTGTAGACAAGTCTTTTGCATAGAAAAAAAGAAAAGCACCACACAGAAAGCCAGTTCAGACAAGATGCTGCTGTTGCCCAGGAGCAATCCCACATTGTTTAAATGTGAAACGGCCTGGAAAGTGCTGGGTGCTTTCTAGAAAATTACCCCAAGTTACAGATATTTTAAAATTTCTTTTTGTCTTTATTATGAATATGTTTGCTTCTTTCCTTTGTTAGGATCTTATACTGCATTTTTAATAAGCACTATTGGATTAATATGGGCAATATCTATCCATAATTAAACCATATTAACAGATTGGGGCTGAATATGACTTGAGGGATTACCGACTTTCTTCAGTGGTGTCTCTTTTAAAGCTCATGCTGTATTATTTTTAATCCTAATTCAAAAATTCTGGAATCAAATACTATCTGGGCATCAAATAGATGTCTCTGTCTAACTAAGATATGTTCATAGTGATTTCAATAAATTTTGGCACTTTATTGTTTATAAAAAGAGAAAGGGCCTGAAGGCTTTCTCAGGGAAAACAGAATAGATGGAAACTGTTCAGAAAAAGCCTTCTGGTAACTGTTATTCTACCAAAGAGAAAATGGGAAATCAGTGGGAGTTCTCTGCAAACAGGGAAACTAAAAAGATCTGGGAGAAACCAAAGCTCTGACAACTGCTGCCCAGGCACTAGTTCAAATCACGTCAATAGGTAAAGTAATTGCATTTATTATATGAGATATATAGAACAGTTGTAACTGCAGTGCTTGGCACCTCGTTTCTATACAGTAATGTTTCCTTTATCAGCAGTAACATATACAGATTATGTGCTTATTTAGTATGGATTGCTTGCAAGAATACTGTGTTCCTCTGACTAAGTGAATTCATATTTCTTTATTATGAGTACTTTACATTTCCACCAGGAGACTACAATACATCATTCAATCTGGTCCCACAGCAGCCCTGGAAGATATTTTGGTATTAGTTCTTTTTTCCATTTGAAAATCCCAAAATATAAAGCTTACTTAAGATCATAAAGAAAGCTTTGTGAGAGCTGAGACCTGAAACCAGAGCTAACCCAGAATATTGTTTCTAAACATCAGGTGCATCTGTCCAAAGTCATCAGCATTTGTCTGTACCAAAAACCATTAAGGGACAAAACAGATGTGCAGTTGTACTCACACATGTCCAGTTTCATGAGCCACCACAAATGCAGATGAAAAACCATCTTCATGGTTGAGAGTGCAGCTTCGGACAGGATGACACATCCCAGTGACGGGAGCGTAGCCTGTGAGAAACACCAAGTGCTTCAGAAACGAACAAGTACAGAAAGACAATGCTGTGGGGAGCCCTAGAGCGAGCATCTGTCTTTTGTTGTGACACGAGTACAGCTGAAGTGGTCCTCTCAAGACATCTCTGCCCCCAAACATTTAACATTGTGCTTCTCCATCTATGAAACTGGTGAAGCCAGCCTGTTGAACAAATTAAAACTTCCTCGCTCACCAAGAAAATTCTTGTCACCTTTTGGACTGTCCTACAATTGCTTTTTCTAAGTGCATAAGACAACAGAGGCAAAGGATACCTCATGCTGCTCTGTGGAGGAGCCCAATACTGTTCCAGCCCTTAGGGAGCATAGCCCCAGCCCTGTGCTGACAGCAGCTCTGGCCAACTCAAAATGAGTGGGAAAGTTCTGAGATTTCTCCCCTCTGGTGTAAAAACTGATCTCTCAGGAGGTAGAGGCCTGAAAAAAGAAGAAAGTGGACAGCACTTGGCCCTGCTGTTCCAGGCCTCTCCATAACATTATTTCTTGGCAATTCGACTGTAACACAGGAACAGCTTTGGAGTATTTAAACACAAAATCTACTCTTTAATGTTTGGGCATTTTCAGGAGTGTTTACATATGGATCCCATTTTCCTGGCTTCAGTAAGAGCACAAAAATGATCCAATAGGTAATCAGTAAGAAAGGACAAAATAATAAACGAAACAGTTACAACTGAAAATGGCCCAATGCAGAGCTCTTGGGGAAAGAAAACACTGAGCACAGCTCAGCAGAAGATACACACTCAAACTTTGCATGACTAGCCTGGCTCAGTGATAAATGCAAATGCAAAACAAGCCCAGACACACACCTTGCATGCCTGATGGACCAAAATCCTGCCTGGTGAGGAAGATGGCGTGGTCGTGATATTCCGCATGCCCGGTGTCGGGTTTCTGCTGCAAGTAGGCCCAGCGACACACATTCTCCAGGCTTTGGGAGGGGTTCCCAATCTCTATCAGACTCATAGACTGCACACACACGGAAAAAAAGACACCAGGAGTTATTTATTGAAAGCATGGGCAATTCTTTTTCCCAGCTTTTTCAGACACATTTCCATTACAAGTTTGGTCTTCATGAAGAGATACTTACACTTCAGAAACAAATTTTACTGGACCAAGAAAGCAAGAAAATAGCTAAAGTTCATGGTTAGACTGTGATTTCTGCACTTACAAGATCTAAGATATAACAAAAGAAAAAAATATAGAAGATAAATAAAAAGATGGGTATTTTAATGACAAAATTGATACTGGGTTGTGCACTCTTATTATTTCTATGCCACCCTGGCATCAGTTTACATCACTTTATTGTCTCTTTACCATCACTTCCAGTCTGTATATCCAGTCTGGATATCCAGCTCCTGATGGAGTCCATGTCCCTGCTGGAAACACAACAGGTCTCAACCAGCAGGGACTGACCCAGTGTGTGGAAGAGCAATGTCTAATGGCCAAGGGAAGCCAATCACAACAACTGCAGAGAGCCAGCACCCTGCCCTGTTCATCAGCAGCTTTTGTCATGAAACTGGGCTGTTTAGGCTGTTCTGTCAGACCTTGACACACTCCTCAATGCTGTCGGTGTAAAACTAAGGGTACTTTTTCAGCCGTACTTGAATCATTACTTCCAGAAATGGACTTTCTCTGTGACTGTCTTTTAAACTGCATTTTATTTATCCCTTTACCCATTTGAAGATCATTCAGAAGGTAGCACACATAACTTCCCACTGTGGGATGCCATTCTCCAGCCACACATTACATGGGTGGCGAATTGACACAGCTTGGCTGGCTCCAGTGAATGTCAGTGTTAGGTGAGGTGCAAATGACAGTTCTCTTGAGCAAGGAAGAGAAAGGTATTTTAAAATCCAGTTATTACATTTGCCGTTTTTTTTTTCAGTATTACTTTCCTAAGAGTTCCCAGCTAATTCTGCTTGATACTGTGCACTGCTAAGACTTTAGAAAGCTTCTTGTATGTGGGATACTATAAAATGTATGACTAACTGACCTGTCCCAGGCCTTCCAGGATTTGTAAGAGCTACAGATGTGAACCCTGGCTTTTCATTTGCAAAAATTATACTACCATGACAACACTGTAATCATAACAAAACCCACTACAATTTAGATGCTATACTTTACTGCAAGTGTTCATCATTCCAAAATACTTAATGTAGAGCAAAACTTAGCCTAGGCCAAAAATAAGACAGAAGTAATACAATTCACGTTTAAATACAGATGTATTTGATGTGTCCTCTAATTGAGTGTATGATGAAGTACATAGAGTATTGACTACATGAAAAAGAAAATCCTCAAAGGGTTGTGGAATAACAACTGGAATTGATAAAAGAAGTGTCTGCCAAACTGAGGTCTGATTTTGGCAAAACTAAGATATTACAATTCTGCAAATGTTCAGAAAAACAAATTTATAAACCAAATAGAGGCACAGTTTGGATTCTGATACCACTGTGGAATGAAAAAGTTGTAATATAATCCTGTGCTGGATCATACTGCTTCCAGTCATGATCCCATTGGAAATTGAACTAATAACTGTATTTTAAATGGTGGGACAGTCGTGGTGCCTTTATTGAATCTTTGTATATTTATAACAACATACTAAAACAAACTTTGAGTCACTAGTACAGGGAAAAATCCTGCCTCTTCAAGCAAAAATCCTAGTCAGTTAAACAGGGCTTGACTACTGCTGAGGTCTTTAATAACCTCCATCAGTGGTAAAACAAAACAACAAACAAGCAAGCAAACACAAAACTTATCACATCACCTCCACTCTTCTTATTTCTCCAAAACTGCACAAAAGAGATCAAGCCCTTCAAGAAGCTCAGTGAAAAATCTAACTGCAAGACTCAAAAGCAAAGAATGATGTAAAATGAAGTTGAGAAACCTCTAGTTGTGAACTGTTTGCTAGTACTTCCTGACGTCATAATGATCTCCTTGTGTACATTCTATCAAATGAAAATCACATCATTTAAGACACACTGATCAGAAAACAATGAAAACACACACCCTGTCAACATATGCTTTGTTTAAGGGTATCCAATTATTTGCAAAAAAACCTTGAATTTGCATGGTCAGCAAAAAAGCATAGAAAATAAAACGTCAGTTGTTTCCTAATAACCACTGCTTTGTAGCTTTCCTCTGTCATATGTAATCTCTTCCCTGCCTGCTGAACCAAAAAGTGATGGACATCACAAAAGCAAAAGATTTGTCTCTGAATGAGCTAAGAGAGTAGGTTGCAGCACTCCTCTGATTAACACTGAATCTGCCACAGGCCAGTTCAGTCTGGCACAACAAACCAGTAGCTCCTGTGGTTCAGGCACGGCACTGGCATCTGCCATGAGTCAACAACTGTTTCACTGTATACTGAAGTCCATTCCAAGAGCAAAACCAGGGGCTCAGTCCAAAAGAACCTCAATACTTACTTATCAAAACACTGATTTTAGAGTTTGCTTTCAAGCAAATGAAGTTGGACCAACCAGTTAATGTGGACTATTGTGGTGTTTTTGCATCCAACACAACAGGGAGAATGAAGAAAACTCTTTGGCATTAGAGGGGTAACTAAGAACACACAAGTCCTATAAAAGATGTTTCAGCCGACCCAACTTCTTTGCCAATGACACAATTTTAACATCATAAAACTGAGCCTTACTGCTCTTTAAGTTGGAAAACAAGACATCCAGTAGGAAGTCAATTATTTTGAATGTCCACATGATACAAATGTAAGTAGCAAGGTCCTGTCAGTGAGGACTTCAAAGAGTGAGAGGAAAAACTCAGTCTGCCTGCTGACTACTCCAAGTCCACTGAGCACTCAAATCATCTCGTCAATAATCCCTTGTCTTTCCTTACTGTAATGCAGCAGCCTGAGAAGAGAAACCCACTTCATTCCTAGTAAATTTTCACCTGAACTCCCACTTTTCACAATTTGTCAAAGACTTTCAAATCAGAAAGGCTTCAACAGTACTAACAGCAAATATTGCATGGCCAGGGAACCATCAGACTGACAGTGAGTCAAGCTCACTGTGCTGTGCAACTGCACTGGCTGAGACCAAAGAACCACAAACACCACGGTCCTCTCCTCACAGTAGGCAATGGTATGGCCAGGGAAGGGAATTAGAGGTAGTGTTCCCCTCCAAAGAACTTCCAAGGCTCCAGTGGTCTTTGGAACAAAGACTTCCCAAGCCAGGAATGCCTTTATATAGAATTTTATCCACTTTTCCAGCTGTCTTGCCTTTACAGATAAATGGTGCTGTCCTGAAAGAAAGGAGCTTAGGAGATCATGGGACCAGGCAGACCTTGTTAGTAGACAGGGCAGATGTCATATGTTTTAGAAGGATTTGTCCAAAAATTACTCTTGTAGAGATATTAGATAACACTTAATAATGTTTTCTTTTGGAAGTCAATGTGGGCTTTCATCAGATGCAGGAGAGCCCAACCCCTTATAAAATGTACAAAGCAAATGAGAAAGAGGAAAAGAGATGAGCTGTGTACAGTAATAAGGGCTGAAAGGTAAAATCCCTCTTTGTCACACTGCAAAAAGGGGAAGTTTGGGGGCCAGCAGCTGCACATGGAGAAGAGGTGTAGGTGTTACCCTTGGCCAGCAAAGGACCCACACTGCCAGGAACATGCAGGTCCTGCAGCTGGCTGGGAGCTCTGACCTGGCTGGGAAAGACCTCTTTCCAAGCAGGACAGCAGGCCTGTGGAGAGCATTACTCAGCTGATCAGCAGGAAATCTGCCAATGGAAGGAGAAACTTTCCTTCTCACAGCAAGAAAAGCAAAAAATCTGTGAACTGCTGATGGAAACAGATGGAGATGTTGGCCAAGAAGTGGAAAGAGCTCAGCTGGGAAAACATCCCCCAGGCAAGGGGACACCACAGAGGGTGACGAGGACAGTCTGCCCTACAGAACTAGCCGAGGCCTTTTCTCTAGGAAACTCAACATCTACCACTGTTGTAAAATTTCCTTCCTTTTTCTGATTCTGCCTTCATTTCTTCTCCACTCCCTTCCTTCTTAGATGGAAGCAGCAAAAAAACCCCAACTTAGATAAAAATAGAAGACAATTGAGTTGCAATTACCATTCATACAAAGACAAAGCAGGGCAGTAAGAAATGGTTGAAAGCCAGAGAGGTCTCTGAACCTTCTTTGCTACCTGTCTTATCCTTTGGGAAGTTATCAGTGTGATGTTCAGTTCTCTTGTATGAACACACTGAAGAACAAGTCATTCATGAAGCTGACTGGAAAGTCCTTCGAGTCCTTGTGGAGATTGTGGGGCAAGGAAGAAACATGTAATTTTATTTTTCTTTAACAATGTCAAAGTTATCTTAGAAGAAAACTGCAAATTTAGTCTATATTCTACCCAAACTTTTCAAGAATGTGCAAGTTGCCAGCCCATGTGAAAAACACACTGGTATCACACATGGAATGGCATCTCCCCTTAAACAACTTTTTTATTTATCTGATATTTGGCATCACACGCTACAAATTTGCAAAAGTGATGATGATCAGGTACTTGATGATAAGAACATAAAAAAGCTAGCCTGGTCAGAAGCTTGGGACCTTTCCTAACTCATCCATTAGGTGGTGCTCCAAGAGAACCAACGGAGAAGGCTTTGCAGCTCTTCAGTAGCTCCAGGAGGAGCAGAAATACTCTTTAACATGACAGGCTTCAAACTATGGCAGCAAAAGTTGGACCATAGCAGTGCACACATTCAGGAAAAAATTTAACATATGACTTCCCCTTCCTGAATATGTAAAGTCTCTGCAAAACACACTGTCAACATTGCTTCTACTTGGCACTTCTATTGTTCATTGGATATTGGATTAGAACTTCTGTATTCTTCTCTCATCCTGAACAAGAGAAGCAAAAGATAAATAAATACAATTATTGAATGTCCATGGTAACCAAACTAACAAAAATAGTTCATTCAGCAAACTGTCATTTTGCATTCAAAGGATTTGTAATGCTTTCTTATGGCAGCAGTTTGTAAACATTTTTCAGTCTCTAATTCTGTATGAATGTAAGCAGATCAGGAATACAAAGCACTGTTTATGCTATCAGTCATCTCCATGTTCTTCAAGGTCCCAACAAAACACACTGGGAAATCATAAGCTGTAAGTCTAATATATAAATAAGGGAATTAAAACATTCACCCAGATAAAAAACAGGAGGGGCAATATCTGTTCTCTTTATCCCCATATGAAACATATGAAACACTGCAAAAGTAAGAACAGCTGCCAAAATGCTGTATCATATGTAGGTTCTGGCCTTGCAACTCAGCCTGTGCAGAACTGGTTACAGGATAAGGCCAAATGCTGGGGTCAACAACTCCACCTTCAGACACATTTGTAAAGTCAGGGCTTGATTCTTGATGATTCTTTCAGGTCTTCTGCATCTACCAATGTCAGTGGAAAAATAAGATACTCAACTCACATTTGTGACCTAGTACAAGGAGTGGCTGGAGGAGGCTCATGAAGGTCTCAATGTATATAAAAACCTATTGGGCAGGGAATAAAGATGACTGAGATTGTCTTCAGAGAAAGGAGAAAAGGCAATGGGCAAGAAAAAAAAACTCTTTATGGGTGTTACTGTAGTTTTACCATAAGAGCAGCCAAACATTGGGAAGGGCTGTCCAGAGAGGTTATTGAGTCTCTGGAAATATTCAAAACCCATCTGGACAAGTTCCTGAACAACCTGCCCCAGGTGACCTTGCTCTGAGCAGGACAGCTGGACTAGATGATGTCCAGAAGTCCATTTCAAGCCCAGCTGTTCCATGACCTTAATGTGCAGCAACAACCTCCTGGCACTGCCAGGCACAGGTGTGCTCAGCCAGAGTCTCTGCACCTTCCTGGGCAGGCTGAGGTAAGTGGAGGTGCTCATCCCATTCCCTCCAGGGAAACAGCAGGGTCAACAGCAAAATAGTAAGGACAAATATCAGATTTAAGGGATAAACCTGATTTGTGCTTCCAAGGCTGCCCTCTGGGAAACAGAGAGAAGAACCTGACTCAGAATGAACCAGCACTTCCCATCCCAGCTAAACCAAGAACATCTCCCCTGCTTGCATCAAGCTTAGACATGAAAAGGTCAGATGGCACAGCTAAAGAGAGCATCATTTTATGAAAAGATCAAAGGTATAGTCCTGTCCCAAATGAAGGCAGCAGGAGCTCTGCTGATGTTTCAGACATACAAAATTGAAAAGTCCTTCTGGGTTGAACAGTCCTGTCCTATGAGGTTGCAGGTGTCCACCCCATAGTACCTTCTTCCTTAACTGCCTCCTGAACTCATTTGGGTTTTCTTCCCTCCTCTAAGCTATTTGAAAGGCTCTCTGCATTGGTAGATTCCTCTTTCACTCCAACCAAGTAAACACATGGTCAGAGTCCAACCACTTGTTACGGTGCCAGCAGTGGTTTACAGCTTACGTGGGCTTTCTCTCCCTACTGGTTGCATTTCCAGATGCTGTGGGGCAGATCCAGCATCCCTCAGCCCATCCCACCCTGCTCCAGGCTGAACACAGGCCACTCAGGCTGTGCATGGCGCCAGAGGAAAGCTCAGGGTTGTCCTGCACTGCCACATTCACATTTCCCAAAAAAAACCCCTCACAAATCCTCAGGTGGCTGCATCTATTGAAACCCTGCAGTTCCTGAAAAATTCTTTCCAAGTGTTTTTTATTAATCACTGCATTAATTACACCCATCCCAGCTGACGTGCTTTCCTCTGCGCTGTGCAAGGGCAGCTCATCTGCACACAGAGTCACCATTGTCAGTGGACAGAGCGTGGGGCTGGAGCCAGGAATTTATGAGGTCTTATCCCCAGCCTGCCAGTGGCCTTCCGTGTGGCCTTGGAAAATAACACTTAACATCTTTGTTTTTTTAGCTGTAAAACGGGAATAATAATCTTTATTCATTCACCTCAAAGAGGCGATGAGAGGATTTTATGCAGTGCTCAGTATTTAAGTGTTTCCAAACAAATTTTTGAATAGCCAGTCAGGTTTTTAAAATGCATGCTCAGCTCATCTCTTGCAACCTCCTCTGCACTTGATGCTCGTGGTTGCTTTGCTTATTTCCCTGAGTATTCTAGAGCTAGCTGGATTACAGAGCTGTTACAACCAAAATAGGTATAAGTGGAATAATTTGCACAAACATTGAATTATATTAATCTCAAATGTATCCACAGTTGCCAGAATTTGGAACCAATCTTCCTACTACTGAAGTCAAAAAGGCAGAATTGAGCCAGCTCATCTTTTTCCCATTTGAAGAAAAATGCACTGCATGTACCCTGTTTATTTATTTGCAGTGTCCCATCACATCACAAAAGCCAGTGACTTTGGAAGTCGATGTCAAGAAAATGCAGAGAAATGCATCGTGGCTTCAAAAGCCAACACGGATCTGGAGCAGCCTTTTCAGAACACATTTTTCTATCCTAATGATGGAATTGATAAATGAGTGGGCAGCAAGAAGGCACAGCTGAAGCCTTCACATCAGTCTCTGCTACATCATTTGTTGAAAGTACGAAAGGAAAAGTGGGGAGTCAGGGAAAGGCTGGCAGCTCCTGCAAAGTCCTGCAAAGCTCCCCCAGCCCAGCCACACTCTGCCTGCTCCCCAAACACAGCACCCAGCCAGAGCCCAAGCCTGGTGCTCCTGGCAGGGCTCAGCCTGCCTTCTCCTCTAAGTCCTGAGATGACTCACACAAAGTGCTAATTCAGTAAAACCATGTCACATCTTTTGAATTCATCCCTGAAGTAATTTCAGCATGTGATCACCAAGGAATATCTTCAATTTTTTTCATTTTACTAGGGCAATTAATTGTATTCCAGAAATTACTGAAACTTCTGCATGTACAGTTGCCTGTGCTTGAGAATATTAGAAAATTAGTACATTTGAAGGAGTGGAGTACCTTCAAGCAAGAACCAGTGAAAAGTTGGTTGCTATGCAACTCAAGTATTGTCCATATTATTCTTATCAACAGATGACATATTGTATAAAATAATATAATCATCTAAAAAAATCTACAATACAGCAGAAGACTGCTCAGGGGTGGAGAACTGGCAAGAGCTGAGAGTGCTGTCATAAACCTGACGTTGATGGTACATTCTTCACCAATTACAGAACTATAATGTAATTATTATGATTATTTAAATGGCACCCTTGATAATATATATAAATTGCCTGCAGTGAAGCAAATGAATCTGAAGATATCAGCTCCATGCTTTCAAAAGAAATGCTTACTCAAACAAGACTGGGACAACATTTTCATGTTGTGAAGCCAATCAGGCTGCTTCATTCATGCACTGCCTTAACTTGTACATGTACCCTACTTAATACTATGTATTTTGAATATATATGTTCCTGAAAATTCTTAGTGCTGGTGTGTGGGAGAGTAAAATATTCAAGGCTTTGTTCTAATTCCTCAGATGGGTTCAGAAAAAAAGAACTACACAGTTCTTCTCTCTGCTTTTCCACTGCTAAATAATCCCAAACCTCTAAAGAAAAATCTTCTCACCTTCTACTCACTGGTACTAGTCCTCTGATCAGGAGCTTTAAAAATATGAACAGAAAAGGATGTATTCTTGAACAGCCTGGCATGCAGTTCCCCACACCATAAAGTAGAAGAGCTCTGAAATGGTATCTTTTTTAAATTCTTTATACTATTTTTAGAAAGTCATAGATTGTCTTTCACGTAAACAAGAATCAGATACAGAAATGCAAGAAAAAATATCTTTGAGGCAAGCTTGTGATAGTAGAATTATTCCACTGAAACCAGTAGGACAACTCAGAAGCTAAGGCACTGTCCACTGCAGACTATGGATGTAGAATCCAGAAGCAGAATGTCCAGAAGCAGATTACACAGACCTGCAAATGCTAATTCTGTGATGTGGCTAAAGACCCACCAATAAATGATGGCTTTTGTCTTGCACCACAACTCCCCTCTCTAAAGAATATGAAACCGGTAACTTTCAAATTGTAAATGGACAAGGCTTTGCTCTTCACAAGAAAACAGAGATCCTTAAGATGGAATGATGACTGCTGTAGCCAATGTCTGCCATCAGGAAAATGGCAGAAGTTACCAGAGCTCAGACTGGTGTAGATCTATAAGGCTAAAGATGGACACACAATAAGGATTATGAAATTCCCTATGAACCACTGCAAAGAAGTCACTAGCTCAGGTACTAATTCTGCTGGCTTCCACCACTATTGCAACATCAGGTTTGTAGAGATTCATAAGTCAACCTGCAATCAAATTTTTGCCATTACAGCAATCACAAAGATATCTCAACTATTTTGTAATTCAATGTTAACTACACTCTCCATGAACTTTCAATCACAAAATAGCAAATATGACCTTTTCCCCCTTTTATTTTAGGACATACATCTGAATACGCTTATCCAAAATGCATAACTACATCATCATCACTGCAGGAAAAGCAGAGATGGATTGGTGTGTTTAGTTCTCAGATGGGTAAGCTCCAACAGAAAAATTTAACCCACATCCAGGCAGTCTCCAGCAGAGTCCAGACTAAACCTCAGAGCTCCCTCATTTGCACCAGGGAGGAAAATTCCCAGCTGATATTGAGCAGGGTAAACTGGTGAATGCCAGTGGAGCTTCACCACTGACACCATCTGCACTGGCTCTTCGCTGACTGCACTCCTGCAACTTCCATGAACAGACCTGGAGTCATCCAGAAGGCAGGTTAACTGCAGGAACATGCAAATGCCAGCAACTCCAGTCACAGGAAGGTGCATCAGCCTTTAACACCCTGCTCTGAGCATCTGGGCCTGATGCTGCATTGGAGAGCACTGAAATCACATCCTTAACCAAAGCAGTTACCAACACACCTGAAATGCCCTGTTCCTGTTTCCATTGAATCTGATGTTGACTTGGCAATAACAGGACACAAGTACTGAACAGATCAATACTTTTGAAACCCATTTAACATTTTGTTCCTCTTTACCCAAGTTTTGCCTGTGGAGCAACCCCTTCCACAGAAACTGAGAGAAAGAATACTTGATGTTTTTAATTACAAATTTGATCTGCAGAGCTCTTGCCTTCTGGCCCCTATTCCACAGAACTCCCATTTAACTTTAAGCACATATGTAGTTCCACTGATTATAAAAGAGTTCTTAGAAAGAGGCTGTAGCCATCAGCATCATGCAGAACTGACCTGGTGTTTACTGTTACTTACATACAGTTCTACCAGAACACTCTGTGTTTTCTTTAGGAGCTAAAATGTTGTCTGTGTTTCATAGACTATTCCAAACCAATCTGAAAAGACAGACTGTCAGAGCTAAGCAGTGACTTTAAATGACACAGGGAAAACCCAGAAGAAATTGAAATTATTTGAAATGTATATATATATAACCATGAAAGTTCTTTATATTCATAGACTGGAAAGGATAATACATATGAATTAAAATACAAAACAAATACATGTCACCAGTAACTGCACTGTTCATAAAAGAATGGAGTCTATAGATATTGATATCCTCCATTTAAATTAACCTTTCCTTACCTTGCCGTAGCTCAGCAGGATTATCCTCACCAAGACAACGTTAATGTGAGCACCCAGGGACTCATCATGATAAATTTCATTAACCTGCAAAAGAGTTCAGCACTTTAACAATGGTAACTATGAAGGCAGTGATACAGTCAGTACCTTTTATGCTCTGTCATTAGGCCAGTCATCACTTTGTGATCATAGTTAAAACATGAAAAATTCCACTAATGAGAGAGGGAATGTTTTTTTTTTCCAAACTCTATTGTAGTCTTCCAGCAAGTCATAATTTACGGAGTAATTTAAAATAAATATATACTCAGAGACTTCAGATTAACAGGTATATAAGTGCCAGCCTAATTGGACTTGGAGCTATCATGGTGCACCCACATGATGCAGCTGAGCTGACCCATGTGTGCCCACTGCAGCCTGGAAATCCAGGCAAAATCCCAAATAACTTTCTGCTGAGCAGGACCATGCAAAGGGAAGGGGATGAATGAGCAGAGAGACAGGACCTCTCTCCCGAGAGCCATTCACCAGATCAGCTCAGCTGCACCCTGTAACTCTTCCATCTGGGACACATCACACCACACTCTGCCAAGAGCATGTACCTCCCCCAAAAAGCTGGTCAGGCACATGGGCTGGCTTTATTGTGTGTCAAAACTCATCAGTGCCAAACTTTGCAAGCAGAACAAAAGCTACAAAATGCCAGCAAATTAAAATTGTCTTCTTTTTTTAATATACCAGAGCTACATAACTGAGCATGCACATGGGGAAATCACCCCAGGAACACTGAAAAGAAAACTGTAAATATTTAGAGTAGAGAATGAAATGTGGATGAATAATGATTACTTGGGAAACACTGCTACAAGCAAGCTGGGCAAATATTAACTGTTAAAGAGGCTGATTTAAGTATTCAGGGATGAAGACTGAATGAGACTTGGCCAAATGGCAGAAGTTAAGCTTTACAAATTAGAAGAGGCAGATGAGATCCCTGCAAGGCAAGTTCCTTTTCTTAAACCTCTTTTCCTCAGTAAAGGTTGCACCAAACTGAACTGTTTTGCTGGCTGGACCTAGATTTCATTTATTCCTACAAAAGAGATTCATTACTTCAGGCTAATAAATAACTTTCAGGGAACCTTTCATTTGAAACATGGTAAATAATGTCCTGCTACTTCAATCAGCCCCAGTTTTAATGGCCCATATTTTATCTCTTCAAAAATCATTAAAATTAAATACATCAGTGTAGGTTTTGCTAAGCAATCCCCACTGACATTTTAAAGTGAATTTTAATTCATTTCATCAGTATTTTTTGACAGAAGAGCCTTATTTTATGCCTGGTAGGCATCCAGGTTTTCAACAGTGAGGAGTGTCCTGCTGAACCACAGCTCCAGGAGGAGGCTCACACCCTCCAGGGCACCTGGGGAACATTCTGGGGGATTCCTGGGACCCAGGCTCATAACTGGTTGATGTATAAGCAGATCCTTGGATTAAGATGCTCAGTGAGGAGCCCATGGCTATGAGTGGCTTCAGGGGCTTCTGGTTCCATTGTGGTGTTGAAGGAGCTGGTTAGTTCAGAACTGCTCTGTAAACAACCCCTCTAGAAATCAGATCATCTCTTTGCATGTCTAAATGAGACTTCAGAAGACAAGCTTTATATTCTGAAATTTTAAAAACTCTCTTATTTTTACTTTGAGGACCATTGCTGAACACAGGTTATAAAGAAGTAAGACAAACACATTTTGCTTTCCAAAAACTCTTTCAGCCAGGAAAAAGACCCTTGAATGTTGTCAAGGGTGGCAGGGATATTAATTTAGCTCCCTCTTTGTGTGATGGGAGAGAACACTCATATCAAGGATATGAGGTTGAAATAAGCTGTAAATTACCTGTACATGAAACGAGTATTAAACAAAAACTGCTGTGTATAGAGGACAGTAAACACAGCATGTAAATAAGTATTTAATTAGTTCATAAAGCATAATCCAAATTGGAGCAAACTACTCTCTCATTAACTTCCCGAGTTTAACCTAAGCCTCTTTTAACAATCATTGAGTATCTGAACAACTGTATCACTGTTGTGTGCCAAAGGGAAACTTGGCTTGAAAACATTGATGGAACAGAATTAAAACACTGACTATTCATGCAAATGACATCTAACAAACAAACTGAACGAACAGAAGAGCACAAGCACTGTAAAAAGCTGCTTGATTCTCTTGGGATCCTGGATTTTCTGCAAGACAGTGGACCAATTCAAAGCTCTGGGTCTTGGTTTCATTAATAAGGATGAGCCCAAGCCCTCATCACACAGCATCTTTCTCTGAGCTAAACTGGTTTGTTAGAAGTGTCTCACTGCACACAGATAATGTGGTGAAATAGATGCTTTTCTTTCTCCTCAGCACGGTCTAAAACACCTTTTTGTTTCAGGAAGCTGTTACAGATCCAAGCAAATGTTGTGCTCTCAAATGTTCATGAGAAGTGCACACACTGAAAGGGCCACCACAGTCCCTAGCTCAGATTCTCCACATTTCCACCTCTCATTTCAACAGGAAAGCAGAGTCAAGCTAATGCAGCTCGATGTAAAGGGCAGAAAATGACCAACCAGCCTGTGCAATCACAAAGCTCCAGGCTTGAGAGCAACTTAAAACAGTGAAACCTACTTTGAAAGCAGAGATAATCAGACAATGGAGATACTCGTTCAGATGTCTGTGCAATAAATACACACAGCTGGGAAAAAGAGTTCAAGTACTTTTCCAGCACTGCATCTCCATGTACTTCAGCAGGACATCCTGGTTCATATCAACAGAAGAAAAGCCAGAGTCAATCTCCTGTTGTTCTTAGATCAGCAAGTCTAAAATTAAGTTGCTGTACAGGAAAAAAAATTTACACAGAGACCATCCCAAAATTCCAGCTCCTGAACTGAAGGCAGTGAATGCATTAAATCTTGGTAGATGTCCTACAGTGATTCAGCATTTACAGAGGGTGATGAAGAAGGCTGGGTAAATCTCAAAGAATTCAAAGCACAGTGAAACACTGTAAAGAGACTTTCATCAAGCTATTGTAGTTTGCTAACTATTTTGGGATATCTTTGGTTTCTTTTTCTGGGATATTTCAAAGGAAAACATGCATTTCTATTTAAAGTTTCTGTGTAGAACTCAGGCTGGCACAGATTGGTGCTACATAAGAAAAACAAAGACTTTATTTATTTTTTTTCATCTGTCCCTCTCTGCTAATTTTATAATTCTTCTGCCTTGAGCAAGTTTCAAGTCAGCACAGTAAGCACATAGAATAGATCAAAAAGCTAAAGGCAAGCCAAGCGCCTGTGAGGTGTCTCATGGTTTGTAAAAGAAGCACTGGAAAGTTTGGATTACTGAGCAAAGCAAGGCCCAACCCTAAAAGGGAATTTTGAAAGCTCCTGTAAAACAAATAGTAATCAACAGCCTGCAGTTCTGCTAGTCTTGGTGCAGAGCAGGTTACATGCTGATAGAGCTGGCAGGATTTTTAGGCAAAGTCAGGTGGTTCCCTGGATCCCTCATTAAACCAATGCGCCATAGGAGAATAATCTGCGTATTTTGGCAAATCATCAGCAAACTCATTCATGCAGTTTGAAGGAGTTCCCAGCCTTGCAGAGTTTGTTAGTATCTGCTAGGCAAAAGGCAGATAATTTCATCACAACACAGCTCCTGAACCATAAACCATGGGGGTTGGTCCCGAGGCAGCCCCGTGGATTGCTCCTTTCGCCCGGGTAAGCACAGCTCCCTCGGGCTGCCGGGCACACACCCCTGCTGGACATTCAGCAGCTTCAGCCTCGGGCCACAGCAGTGTCAAACGGCCCCGACCCAGTGACAGCAGCAATCAGAGGGCACATCTGACCATTCCGAGAGGGCACTAACCAAGAGTCATCTGGTTTTGCAGCCACCACAAATTGCTGATCCATCCAAGCTAATTAGCCTGCTCTTTGATCACCCAGCATCCTTACATAGCTACTGTTGCAGAAATTACTGATGGCTACGTGCTCCCAGGCAGAGCTGAGACCATGTGTGGATCTCTGCCAGAGCGATACTGGAGGAGCTGGGGAGCATCAGTTCCTTCCCTGTGGGATGGCAGAGCTCCTGGCAAGCCATTGTTAGAGCCCAGCCCAAGATGCAGCTCATTCATCAGATCATAATTATCTGCAGCAAGGCCTCGGTGCCTGGTGGGCATCCAGTGATTGTCTATTTCTGTAAGAAATGTCTGTTTTGAATTACAGAATAGGAACCAGAAATGTCATGGCGGATACTGAGCACAAACTTCTGTAATCTGACCCTCCCAAAAGCGTTCCCCTCTCACTTTATTTTTCTGCGGTCCCACTTCAAACACCACTATGCTCTTAGATTTTCATCACCTCCTTTATGCTTTTGAAGATCCCAAATGAGCATTTCTGACATTCCCAAAGCTTTATCTTAATCTCATGGGAATAACATTACATCAATTCCTCTGGTGGATGTGCTATGGTCACACAGAAAAGTTATAAGGCAAAATCAAGGGCTCCTAGTCTCCCTTTCTAGTCCTTACAAGGCATTTCCTCATTTCCTCAGAGAGGAACTCTTTTTTTTTTCCTGAAATCTTTGTTGAGCATCACAAGCAAAAAAGAAGAATGAAAGCACACAACACACATGAAACTTAAAGGTCAAACTGTGATCTCACATTTGGAAAACATCTATCATTCTGCTCAAAACCACATACACCAGGCAGTTTTACAAGAGCTTGGCAATGTACATTGCAAAACAGAGATAAGAATCTCCCATTTTCTATGCAAATATGAGTCTGAGTCCTGATTTACCTTCCCTGGTGTCAGAGTCAGTAGATGTTACCAAGTCCAAGTTAGCTGCTTCTGATCAAAATGAAAAACATTCCCCAGCAGATGTGTTGGCAAGGCACTAGGTAGCTTCATGTTACGGGTCTCTATCTCATCTTTGACTGTAACATTGGCTTTAGAAAGGTCATAGACTTTGTTTTCTGACTTCATGACTAATTTATTTTTCTTAGTTCCTCCCGCAGGCTCTTGGAACTTTTTATTCTTGCTCATAAACCACTGCTGTGAGAAGTTTCTCTAAACACTGTAAATTACCTTTGCACCAACAGACTCAGTATTTTTCTGAATTACTGTCTCAAGATCACGTTAATAAAATCAACTATAGCATCATAAAATAATTAAGCAGACTGATTTATCACTTTACTACAAGGGATAGGGGTGTGGTGTTAAAGTAATAAATATGGCGACCTCTTCAAATCTAAGTGGTTTGGTTAAGAAAAGCATGCAGAATTTGAAAGCTGATCCCAATTATCCACACTCCATCACACAAACCACACTGTCACAACTCAGAAGTCCCTGGCTGAAAGGGACTAGCTTTGTGGCTAAAGCTCATGTTGGTATTTGGAGTAAAGGAAAAAAAATCTATCTTTTAACAGTACCGACCCTCTACCTTGAGGATGGTACCAAAACCTGTGTGATAGGGCAGCAAGGTACATTCTAGTTACCAATAATGAGCAATGCTCACCTAATTGACACTGGAAATGATATCCCTGTGAAAATGAGCACAACCTCTAAGAGTTCTGAGAGGGTCTCTCCTGCAGGAGCCCCTGAATGCCCAATCACAATTACAGCTTCCACTGTAGGGTGGCAATCAAGATAATGAACAAAAATAACCTCATGGAGGCCTCTTCAGACACTGTTCACACCAGTCACAGCTACTGGCTTATAATGAACAGTCAAAATGTGAAGTTAACTCACATACATATATTTAAACTTTCAAACAAGCTGTAATTCAGCTACTGACAGCTCAAGTCCCTCAGATGAATTGAGTTAGACTTACATTTGTTATTTGTGGAACTTCTTACAGTTAGTTCAAATTTAAAGTGCCTGTATTAAAATAAACTGATTTTAAATAATGAGCATTGGAGCTTATGAATTATTTAATTTTCAAAAATCCAGTCAAATTCTACATTATTGAACTATCCTTGCTGTCTAAAAAAAATGCTTTTTAGTTTAAAGAGCGTGATTCTGAAGATAGGGAACACCATTATTTCAATGTATTCAATCATCACTTTCTTTTTAACAGCTTGAATTAGACATGCTTTCAGGTTTTTATCCAACTGTCAGTTAGAAACCGATGGCATTCTGCCCTTTCCTCTCATTAGGGACTTGCTGTTCTGTACCTGCAAATCTTCATCCCTCATCAGCCAGAGATATGAGAGCAGAAATCTCATCTATAATAGTAGTATCATGTACATCCTATTAAAGAGGACAGATAACACATTCAACAGCGCCTCAGGGCCACAATTTCAAAGACATGTGTAGTGCTGAAAGATGCAGGTGAAAGACTCCAGGGACTTTCCAAAGCCCCCAGCTGCATAACTCTCATTGATTTCAGTTATTCAAATGAAAAGTTGTTTAATGTATTTGTTCTGGAGTTGAAGTTTCACTTGAAGGCTGGGGGACACATAATCCCATGAGTTAATTTTTAATACTGATTCTCACTGATTTCAAAGGCAAGTAAATGACTAAATACTCAGATAAATTTAACCCAGAGTGAGGCATAAATCCTATTTAGGGTCTATCTCCCTTTGAAATACCAACAGTTAGGCACTTAGCTACTTTGAGGAGATGGGGTTTAGTATTATAAATATTTTGGCCATATATCCATTACATGAATATATATAAGTATTGGAATATCAGTCTTTTTACAGTAAAAGAATGGGAAAGAAATTAAAAGATGTTTTACCCCTGAAAATTGCTTAACCCTAAAAACTACTTTTAAGAGGGTTATGAGACGATCAGAGAATTTCAGCACCAGGGCTGGCTACCAACAACATCCACTACAGAATCAATGAACCTTTTAGGTTGGAAAAGCTCTTTAAAGATCATCAAGTCCAACCACCAACCCAGCACTGACAAGGCCACCACAACACCACACCTCCAAGCACCACATCCAAACATCTTCTAAACACCTCAAGGGATGGTGACTCCAGCACTTCCCCTGGCACCCTGTTCCAATGCTTGAAAGACCTTCCCATGAAAAGATTTTTTCAAATACCCAATCTAAATGTATCCTGGAGCAACTTGAGGCCATGTCCAGATGCCACTGCAGAGTCTTCCAGCCCTCCAGTAGATCAACACTCCCATCCACCTTGCTGCACCTGCATGTGTACCGAGGATGTGCTCAATTCTCTAATCCAGATCACTGATACCAAACACTGCTGGCCCTGGGGAATACCACTTTGGACTGGCTGCCAACTGGATTTGGTTCCATTCACCATCCCCCTTTGGACTTGACCATCCAGCCAGTTTTTTCACCCTGTGATCAGTGCACCCATCCAAGCCATTCAACTCAATGACATCCATTCAGCACCCTTCTCCTCCTCCCAAAGCACCCTGCAGTGAAAACCTTTTCTTTCCCAACCAACAAGGTAATTCTCCAATGCCCCTTCCAGCCTTGCACTTTTCTAGTGTTTCCCAAACAATTATAGAAGCAGATAGAATTACTGGGGGTTTGAGATGCTTTCTTGCTGAAACTGAATTACCTTCTACGTTCTTGAGTAAGCAAAGAGCTACAAGAATCCACCCAAATACCTCTCCACTGTGGCAATGCTCCTGCATGCTATAAATACAAAGTTAATTTGTGCAATGTGTGGGCTCACGCTTGGAAATGCAGAGGACTGTGCAGGCCAATATCCTTCCCAGGAAAAAACACAGCATGACGTACAAATGAAAATGGTGCAAGTGAGAGGCAGCCGAGGGTCTCTAAAGCAAAAACCATGGCATAGTTTCCAAAGGTGACTGAATGTCCCAATGGTGCTGAGCAGAGAAAAGAGAGGAGGTCAGGAGAAACCAGAGTTTTGTCAGAGGAAATGACTGGAGGATGAAAAGGGGAGGCATGAGGCCGAGCTCACTGCAGTGGAACGGCTGGCGCACAGTCAGACAATATGTGGCTGCAGCCCAACGTGTTAAAAATCTTCTGGCATCTATCACCATTTGTTTGGGAGTGATTTCATTTCCAAACTTTGGGATAAACGTTAGCACAGCTATTCAAGATAGCCAGGACACCCAGCCCCTGTTTTTTCTCACTTCATGGCTTTTAGGTGTGGACTGTAACATATCACTTAATCCACACAAAACAGATTTTACTGAATTTACAGTCATTGCACTGGGCTTGAAAAAATAATAATATTGTTTTGATTGGGTTGGTGGTAGGGTTCCACCCAAGTTCCCTGGGAAAAGTTAGTTAAGGACAACTGCTCACACCATCACACACAAGGAGATCAAACACAGCGGGAGAAGCAACCATGCTCAGAGTCACTTCTGGGGAAGTAATGTTTTGCCCCAGGAGGGACGATTCACCTCAGTTTGATTACATTTTTGGAACCTAAGAAACTCAACTATTTGATCACCTGTTTTATCTCCAGTAAACACCTTCACTATTATTTTACTTTGTTACCATGCATTCTTGATTTTATGCTTACCACCTTGTTACCATACAAAGCTAATTGATTCTATGCCTTGTTACTACAGGAAGCTAATTGATTACATCCTAAGACTAGCAGCACACCCAATCTGATGGTTATGAGAGGATCTCTGATTAGATTTAAAAATACAGCTGGAATTGTTTGTAGCTGTCTCTTCTTTTTCAGTGACCTTGGACCTACACATCTCATCAGGAACACACTGCATACATGTGAGCCAGAGACCCCAAAGCCTTTTACACTGGGGTCATTTTCTAAATTAAAACCCCCAGCTATTCAAAGAGGTAGAAAAGAGGACAATGGGGGAATCACTGTGAATCTCAGGAAAGAAGACCAAAGCCATGTTCCACACAGAATTACACCTTGCACCCCCCTAGCAGTGAGGGCAAGAGCTGGAGCTGCCCTGCCGAGGGGAAGGAGAGGTTCTGCACTGTGATGTCCCTTGACACAATACAGGTCCCCAGCACCACCATCTGCAGTAACAAAGTCCTGTTGCCTCTCTGTGCTAGAGCTGGAAACAGCACTGGTTACAGCCCAACCCACTGCTAAAATGCAAACTCTTGAAGCCAGCTGAGTTTTGAAGGAAAGAATAGGACAACACTGATGACTGCCAGCAACTATCCAGAGCCTCTCAAGAGGCCTTGGGGATTTCAGACAGCTCCTCGAATTTGGGCACAAGGCATGGGACATATCCTCAGTCCCCAAAAGACATGCTGCTACCTCAGAGCTCTCAACAGAACAATTGCTGCCTATGCCAAGAGCTGCCGTGCCCTGTGGGGATGGTTACACAGGCTGCACTTTCTAAACCACTTGCAGAGACAGGCTGCTTAAGAGTTGTTATTTCTTGCAGTTTGTGTCTTGGATGGTTTACTAAAATTAGGAAAAAGTATATTCCAGAGCTGGAACATTTATGGCTTCTTTACCATTACTGTATATTTTAATCTTTAAAAATAGATTTAAGTGACATGATAAGTAAAGAGTCCTGTTTAATCTATTTTGGCTTGTTTGCCACATTCCTGGTTTGGCCTGTTTGACTTGTTAATTTAGAGATGCATAAAACCATCTGTTTCACTGTAGACTTTGTTTTAAGCCTCAGAGGAAACAAACCACACAAATAAATGAAATTCACTATGTCATTTCTGTTAGAATATATGCATTTACAGCCATCATAGCAGATACCAAGTACCCCATAATTCCAGTATCAAGGCAGGTTTTTAACTATTTACAATGCTGTTATAAAAAGTCATAACTGAATTTATATCACACAAGGGATTTTCTTAAATTGTATTCCACCTCTCATTTAAAATGAAAAACAGCGATATTCTGCACATTGCTAAAAGAACATAATAAAGAAAGAAAAAAGCCAAGCTTCATAATTGAAAAAATATATCTTGGAAAAACTACATCCCAGGCAAATCCACCTAATAGTCAGGATTTCTGCCTCTGTGTTTTGTAAAGTGAAAGGAGTCATCTACAGGCTCATCCTCTTGACATGAATGTAAACTTCAGCAGTCAGACTCCATTTGTCAAAAACAGAGCAGACTTACAAATTTTTACTCAACACTATTTTACTAAGAACACACATTCACTGAGCCCAAAGCTTTTTCAGAAGTGTGTTTTATTGTGAAAAGACTCCTGTTCCAGATGAGAAGGAGAAGGAAGAAAGTCATCCCCAAATGAGTTGCCTCTTAGTGGGGCTATCACTTACGTCTATTTTTTGGGCAAAAGAATAAAATATATTTTGGTTTTGATCTGGGATGATTTTTCAAGTCTTGGTTCTTTTCCAAAAAATAGTGTCCTTGCTTACTGTCTGGGGTACTAGAGGACTTCTGCATTGATATTCAGAAATAAAAAGTGATTCTTTCAAACCTAATATTCCCCAGTGTCTCCTTTCATCACTCCTACACTATATGGTTTGTTGCACAGACCATGGTTCTGAAGATTAAATATTTAACTAAGGAAACCTAAAGATGTCAGTCATGGAGTAAATACTAAATCAGTTTAAGAAAGTTCAGTGTTATGCTGCATAACATTTCACTGCAGTGTGAACAAGGAGCATGGAGGTGCCCTGGGACCTAAAGTGGCTGTTGAGAAATCAAAGAATTTAGCTGAGTAGTTTTAAAAATGTAAAAGCTAACTGTAATTTCTGCTAGAACCTCATTTGAAGATAGTTCTTCACATTGTGTTCCTCAGCAGGAAGCTTAGGTTAAGGGAATATACAGCTAAAATATAATGCCTTCCAAAAACCTGAGCCCCTGACCTTGTGTCCCCACCCACCAAAGTACAGAAGCAGGACTTTGAACATTTTAACAGTCCCACACTCAGCTTCTGTCTTGGCTCCTTTTTCTTTTTCTTTTTTTTTTTTCCTTTTGCTTCTCCCCTATTGGATTTTCTGAAAGTGGCCTGGATTTCCCTCCTAGAGTTATTTTATCTCCTGCCACGAGAAAAATCTCTTACGTCTTATTCAAATGGCTTACCCAACCTACATTCCCAGCCCTTTCAGAGCCTTCCCACAGGGCAGCTAGCAGGGCTGTACTCACAATATTCATCAAGGTCAGCAGGTACTTCTGAACATGTTCTTTCCCGTGGAACTGAACAACTGAGTCATCAACCCCCAGGAGGACCTCAATGTTGTAATCATCCTCTGTCGCGTGCCTCCGACGGCGCTGCCTCGATCTCTGCACCTGCTCTTCAACAAGGCCCAACACGCTGCCGAGATTGTCCAAACCCGTGAGGTTGGGGGCTGAAACCAAACAGACAAATGAGTTATCAGCCAGCAGAGGTTCAGGTTTCAGCTAAGATAGATTTAAAATAGCAGTATTTGTTATGTTCTGTTATGTAACAGCTAGTAATAATATATTAGTTTCACGCAAAGTCAATTAAAAATTACCTGAATGAGAAACACGACCTAAAATGTTTCTATTTTGCAAAGTAAATGCAATACTTTCTACAAAGTAATACTGCATAATAAATACAGGCCCAAAAGAGCAGTAAGTCATACCAGTGATGAGAATCTTGATGAGAAGAATGGAGCAGTTTGCAGTAAAATACTTGTTGGTTAAAAGTACTTCTAACAGAAGTATACTGTCCAGGGATCCTGTGCTACCCAGGATAGCCTCTATTTAGACCAGTTAAAGATAGACACATACCTCAAAATCTGATCTTGCTGCCCACAGACTCCTCTCTCAAGGTAAATGCAGTTGCCAGTACAACCTTTTGCTATCCAGGCAGGTACCAGCAAACCAGTCCCCCCAGCCTCAGCCCATTAGCTCCTTTCCTAGTTACACACATGCAATCCAACAGTAGTGACATGGATCCTGTTTATCATAACAGCTCAGTACCACATTTCAGATATGAGATTAATTAATTTATAGCTACATCCACAATTTTTTGAGCAGCTTTACACCCTTCATTCCAAATTTTCCATGTCACTTTGCATTACTGCATGTCAAAGACCAACCCACCAGGCACAACAGTTGTCCCCTTCATTACTAACAATTTCTAACAGTTCCTGCGATATGAAAAGCATGTTCTCTGACAGGATGGACATGCTCACTGTGGCACTTATCCACTAAAAATTAACTTGAAAATATGGAATCTTTACATTTCATCGTACAGAATAACAATGATTAGTATTAATATCATTATTACTATTTGCATTACAAGAGACTGGAATCACCACTAAGAACCTCTTGATTTTAGCAAATGTCAGCAAAGACTCGGGTGGAGAGGTCAGCAAAGGTGGTGAGAGGGCTCTGAGCTGAGTAAAGGTCCCCATGCTTCATTCACAGAAATACAATGGGAAGCAAAGGGAGGAAGCCCAAGCCATCACCTTCAAACCAGAAATGAGAAATAGCTCTTGGAAATGTTACAAAAGTGGATTCTCCATTTTCATGTATTGAAGTTTTCACATCAAAAGTGGCTGCTTGGGAAGGGAATGAGTCACCAGATCACGGAGCTCATTACAAGAACATCTATGCTCTTGCCCGAGCTTCGCTGCCTCAGGCTGCTGTGTCAGCAGGTCCTGGGCGATGCCCAGCCCGGGCAGAGTCCCCCACAGCTCCACACTGAGGTGGGACCAACACAGAGACCTGCACAGCCTCCGGCTGCCCGCAGGGACACTCACCGGGCATCCCCAACCCTCACGGGGCAATCGTTACTGCCCCGGGCCCCAGGCTGCGCCTTGCGTGGTGAGAAGCTGCTCTCTGTCCTCTTTGAACACACCTCCAGGCAAAGGACAGCCCCTGAAAGACACAGCTTCTTGCAATCTTCCAGCAAGCTGCAAGGACACGCCTGTCCTGAGATCCACAGCTGCAGGGATCTCCTCTGCACTGCACTGGCAGGGCTCCCCTTGCTCAGTGGACAAAGAGAAGGTCCCATGTCGTGGTCCTACATCCACATGGAGCTCCCATGTCCTTCTCCCCAAATAGCAGCATTTAATGCAATAAGCACAACCACCACGTTCTCATTGCTACCCTCAAAGTTCCCAGCAACTTCTGCTCCTGGGCCCACAAGCTTTTAAAATTAGTCTGCTCAGAATCCATGATTCAGCATGAAAATTCATTTTTCACACAGAGCCCAGCTGGCACTCCCAGGTATGGAGGGCGAATGATCCTGGCCTGGAAGCAATGGAGGCAGCTCTTTATCAGGCTCCAGACCTGCCAGGCAGCCAGCTCCAGCCCTGCCTCGTGGTTTACTCCACCAGGAAAACTACAGAGTTAAAATTTCCTTGCTAGTGCTCAGAAGTAATGACCAAGCCATCACAGTGGGGACTCGCTGTGGGACTGTGAGGCAATCACATATTCATAAACTATAAGACAAATCACTGTACAATTGTTACTGTAAAATTTGACCATAAATCTTAAAAGCTTCGTAGGAAAGTAAGCCTAGACTGGCAGGGGCTGCAGGTCATGTGTTGTCTCTGCTGCTCATAAAAAGCTAAAACAATCAGCAGCAAGGCAAAGCTATCAGAGGTGCTGCTGCAGAACAGTAGTGCTGGGTAGAGGGAGAGCCTGAGCCCTGTAGTGAGGCTGTGGACAGGAAGCTCTGCTGGCTAGTGGGCTGTTATTTGGGTGGGTGATTGGCTGTCAAGGTATCTTGAGCTTTTGTGCTTTCATTTCTTTCCCTTATGTGTCAAACAAACTCCTGGAGCAGTGTCTTTATTCCTGCTGTGAGTAAATCAGCCAGAGGCAAAATGTGATCCTACCATCCAGCAGTGAAAACTGCCTGTCCTCCCTCTTTGCTGCTCACTTCATCACTGTCACACTGTAGTCCCTACAGTCCTGCCAACTCCTGAGAAAAGTTAACAGGACGTTCCCTGGAAGTCATCTCACTGCCAGTAGGTGCCAACCAACCACTTTAAATTTTCTTTGGAGCATAAAAATTCCCTGTACACACAGTTACCTTCACCCTTCAACTGTTCCCCCTCAAGACAACACATCCAGTGGGCACTGGTACCTCTGAGGCACCAGCCCCATGTGCTCCCCAGCAGGGAGAAAGCCACGCTGGCTCCAGCTGGTGCTGGAACCATCCCAAGACCAGAAACACAGCTCAAAACTTTTACAACAGTAGCTGCAAGATTTCTGGTTCGTATCCCAACTTCCCACCCAGTGCTCTTTCCCGCAGGCTGTCCCTGGACAGGCAGGGATGCCTCCACACACGCCTGACCACAAACCCCACAGAGTCCTCCTCCAGTGCTGCTCTGCCTCTCAGGATCTTGGATGATGAATTGCTGGATTTGCTGGACCATGCAATGTTATTTCCATGTTGGATTTGCTCCTAAATGACTGTTACATCCAAGTGAAATTAATACCCATATCTTAGCAAAGAGGAAGAGAAACAAAGCTCCATCTGTAGTAAATGAGAAATTTGTGGTGTTTTGGTATCTCAACTTTCCTTAGTTAACGTCAGTAACTTTGCTGTATCATTGTACTGGTAACAATATGCTAGAAAAGCTCAAGAGAAAACACAAAGAACTAAATAAGACACCAAACTCCTGCTTCACATTTTGCACATTATTTTCCTTCTGATCACCTCTGCACTTTGAACAGTAATATCACAAAAGTAATCTCAAACTGCACTGTTTCACTAAATCATCCCAAGACCTCTGCCTCAGATGTCAATTTTCAGCAACTTTTGCCAAATCAGCCACTAATTATTGGTGCCAACTTTGTTCTCCATCTCCCAAGAGCAGACACTTGGCATTTGCAGAGCCTCACAACAGCCTGTGTTGAAACCCTCTTGCTCCTGCTAGGAAAAATTCACATTTGCGAAAATTAACCACTCAGAGACAAGCTTCTATTTTTCTCTTTTGCTGCTCATTCAGGATAAATCAAAAGACAGCAGCACTCTAACAGTTCATCCAAAAATCCCTCAACCCCTTTTTTTTTTCCTAACACCAGCTCAGTGATGTTTCAGTAATTTTCTCCTACAACTGCAGACCATCTTCCAGAGAAGGAATAAAAAGACCCAAGTTGTAAATTAGTATTACCTTTGCAGGTCTTCAGAAGAATTCTCCATCTGCAACAGTTTGGGATAACACCACCTTATTTTCTGGGAATTTTTGCCTTTCTCATGAATGTTTGATATGATGTTCTTTATGGAAACCAAATTACATGACATCTCCTGATTCTGCCTCACCCATCATGGCAGGCAAAGCTCAAACAGCTGCTCTGAGTTACTGAAGCATGAACACACTGCCTGCCATGAAAACTCCCTCTCCCTGTGTTTTCTGTCACTCCCTTTAGGACATCCACCAAATCCACAGTTGCTGGCTCATAATCTTGTTTTGTTTTTTTTCATAACCCCTTTCAAAAAGGCTCAGGAAAATACAGCTGCACCTACAGCCCTTATGAAACAACTGCACTTTAACAGTACCAGCCTTAGGGTTCCCCAATCTCACAGCAGCAATATTGTCCTAATAAAGCAGTTTCTAATATTTTCCCTCCTCTTTCTGATAGGGAGAAGGGAAGTTTCTGGCAAGCTCCGAGCACAGACCAGGATGAGCAGCTGGGAGACTGAACTGTGTGTCATGTTCACAGCCATCATCTGCGGCTTGTCAGCACAGCAACGAGCTGGAATTTCATTTCAAACCTGAGTGTGCAGCATTCAGACCAGCCAGCCACCATTGAAATGCAGCTGGTTTGCTTTTGTGGACATTTCATCTGTCAGTGTGGGAGAAGACGAACACCTGAGCTGACTGCTGAACACCTTCTCTGCAGCCACACGAGGACCAGCACTTCTGATCTGCTGCTTTGCCACTCATCTCAATTCCTGGGACACATTGTGGAAGGAACTCCCAGCTTCCCATTCCTTGCTGCAAACCACCAGCTTTTGTGTTGTTGTTTTTATGTTTTTCACCCCAGTGACTCAGACTGAGCACCAGTGAAGCACAGCTGGAGCCCATTCTGCGGTGGTGACAAATACATCTTTGACAGCACAGGAGCCCTGGACACCCAGGCCTGCTCAGCTGCACCACAGCTGGTGGCAGTGCCACCCCAAGCCTGGCACTAAAATCCCAGTGTAGGCATGAGCCCATCCATCCCTCAGTGCTGCAAATGCAGGAGGAACAGGCTGTGTGGTAGGGAAACAGAACCAGACAGGGTGGACTTGCTTTAGCTCTCAGCTTCCCACTGCTCAAGTACATCTGCACCTCTGGAAAAGTACCAGACCCCACTGACAGCTTGACAGAGAATTGCTCTCTTGGGAATTGCACCTTAAATCATGAGCCATCTTCCTGCAGCACTCCCTGCCACTCAGATCCTGTAGGCTTCTGTTCTGTTGTTATCCTGTTGTTCAGTGATCAACTCACTCCCTAATCAGCCTCCAATTAGCCTGATCATGTATTCTACCAAAGCCCTTGTTTGTCTTCCATATGGTAAATTGAAGCCCAACCCATAGAGGTTGGAATCAACAATGAACAGCCATCAAACCTTGGATTTTATCCCCTAGTGATTTATTCCCCCATTTTTAAGTTCCTCCATTTGGGGTTTTGTTTTTCAGTCCAGTTGCACACAATCATGTTGTGTTTTGTTCATTTCTTAATCAATAGTTTCTCTGATTTTTAATTTCTTTAAAAACTTATTTCTGCTAGTTTTACAGCCCTGCTCACCTTCCTCCACTCTCTACTTTGTTTTCCAAATGTCCTCTACTTGCCTACTTGCCTTTCTTCTCCCCCTTAACCATCCTGCTCAGCTACATTGGCATTTCATAATTTATAAATCCCTTTCCCATACTACAGTCTGAATTTGGACCCTTCTGCTATAGATCACTCATAAGAAAACTGGGTAAAGCCAGCAGGGAATTAAAATGGGAGAGAGCTTCTGTGAGGTGAAAGCAAATTGAAAATGGCCTAAACAAGAGAAGGAAATCCCACAGAGTGCACTGGGTACAGGATACCAAGTCAGCCCTGTTTAAAAGGCACCTCCAGGAGGACACTGCCTCAATGCAATTTTAACTTGGAGCTCAATTTTCATGGGATTCTTGTGATTTCTTGAATCACAGGTTAATAATGGCTGCTGCTTGGTAAATCATTAACCAAGAACAATTGCTGCAGCAGAATTCTCTTGAGGAACATGATCAAATTCCTCCTGTCACACTTTTTTACATAAACCAAAAGCAAGATCACACTAGTGAACTAAAGACTGGGCATGCATCAGGCATCCTCTCCAATGTTATGAATTGTCCTGCCCTCATCTGCAAAGAAGCAGCCATCCAAAAGGAGACTTTTCGGCTGCATGCCTTACTGACCATATGATCTCATTACAAGCTCCCTGCCTCTCAGTTATGGTAATGCCATTTCTGGTCAAATCACATTTTAACCCAGAGCCTGCTCCACCTTTCATCTGGCCAGGGGGAATTTGCCACAGCTGTTGGGGTAAGTTGGGCTGGGCTCTCCATAAATAGGTCTCAGACTCGAGCTGCCTGAAGGCCAGCAGATACAGCAGCTGAACTCCTGCTGGAATGATCTCATCCTGGCATTTGAAATCAGGAGTTCAAAGTATTGAGAGCAATTCTGGTTCAAAGTATTGAGAGCAATTCTTGTAAACTCTTTGGGGCAGAACTATTGTCCCCCATTTGCAGAGTGAATGCACATTCTTGCAAACACACAGGCACAAGCAATGTTCCCTTTTTTTCTTGTCACCTTTGCAACAGCACAGTGACTTTGCAACTCAGGACATGCTCAAGTGCCTGCCTGAATCATAAAATCACAAAATGGTTTGGGTTAGAAGGGACCTTAAAGCTCATTTCATTTCATCCCCCTGCCATGGGCAGGGACACTTTCCACTATCCCAGGTTGCTTCAAGTCCCCTCCAACCTGGCCTTGGACATTTCCAGGGATGGGGCAGCCACATTTTCTCTGGGTAACCTCTGCCAGGGCCTCAACACCCTCACAGGGAAGATTTTTTTCTTAATATGCACTCTAAACCTAGGTCAGAGAATCAGCGTTATAAAGAAAACAAAGATGAACCTACCAAAGTTGAAAAATAGAGAATTTTTTTTTTTTAAAAAAAAAGGTCTTTTCAGAGAGTAAATCAATTAGTGCAGTGAAAATGGCCAGGTGGACACAGTGGCAAGTGGCCAGGCCAAAGGCACTAAGAATAACCACAGATAGGGATTGCCAGGGAGATCTTTTCTGGCATATCACAACAAAGAGAAAAGATATAACAATACTAAAAAGATAAGCTGAAAACTAAATTGATCTCGTCAGGACCAGAGTCACACAAAGAATAACATAAAGATGAGAGATAATTGCACTGTTAGAAGATTAAGTGAGAGTGAGGTAATAGAATACCCCAGGCTAAATTTTTTTTTTTTTTTTTTAATGGTGAAACGTACTGTGTTAAAATTTTAACTTTGGTCTTACAACATAATAGTCAAAAAGGGGAAATGAAAGAAATGGCAAACCAGCCAGAAAACCAGCCAGTCTGTGTGACCTGGTTGAAATGGAGCTCTCTGAGAACAGAGCACAAATTTTTGTCCAACAGTGAAACTTATCCTTTGGAAAATTTTCAGCTATCAGCCTTACTAATGCAAACACAGGTTTCACAATTTAGCACCAAATAATGCATGAGCAAGATGCCCAAACTCAGTGCTTAAAAGTAAGCTCAAAAAGGGGAAAGAAGCCATTCTAGGAAATTAATTTAGGGGCCAACTTCTAAGTTTCACTGACTTAATTGATTGCATCTGAGAAGTGCTATCTGGCAAATATTTTGGCAAGTCATTGTACACTGGCCTGTACTGCAGAGCCTGTGACTTGCAAAACAAGGTGCCTGATTTACCACACCCCACACTTGGAGAGCCCACATGTGGCCTGGGAAAAGGGCTGCCCCCCTCCCGAGCCCGGGAGGGCACGTTGTGCCCGGGCAAAGCACGCTTTGCTCTGCATCGCTCACAGAGAGCTACAAAGGGAGCTCACCGCTCTCAATTTGCAGCTAATGCATAATTAATTAAACTGCAGAGTTCAGCCACATCTCCTCACAGGCAATGGGCACAGAGCCACAGCTCCATGGAGTTCTACGAGCCCCAAAGACCCCACCTGAAGTCCCAAAGGCAAAGGATCAAGGAGCTGACCCCAACTCACTTTTCCTGACCAGGCTTTAACAAAGTGTTTATGGGCTATTTGAGTCCAAGTCTGCCACCGAGGTACTCAGATGTCCAATCCATATTCCAAGCATGATTAAATTACAGCAAATTAGCACATTAAGTAAGCTGCCAAGCTGACCCCCTGGCTTTGTAGGTGACATGTCTAACAACCCCACTTGCATTTTTAACAGAATGAAATGCCAAGCTGTGGTACATGACCTGAATAACAACAGATTATATGGGATGGCAGTTGTCTTTCCATAAACCAAGTATTCTGCAAGAAGGGGAAATGAAGTTTAATTACAGTTTAACAAAATAATATTAAAAACCACACAGGTAACAAAAGTTAAATTCCTAGCCAGGGCAGGAGGGTGAGATGCAGGAAAAAAGACAAAAGAATACATAAAATAACGATTTATCATTGGAAATATTACCAAAAATAATGGCTGAAGCAAAAATGTATTTCCTATGCTTTTTAGTCATAACTTCAAGTCTTGTCTTTTGGTAACATTTCAAAGTGGAATTATTCCATCCTTTTAAAAGGGCAGCACTTTTGTCAGTTATAAAGTCTCACAAAGTTGTAAATTATACAATTGAATGTTCTCAATGTCAAGTAGAATATAAAACTCAACAGTGTAAATAACCCACTGCAAAAATGACAATGCAAACAGCTCCCGTTTCCTACATAATCATAATGATCTTTTAATTAGACAAAGTAAACAGTCTGCTCATTTCACCTTCTGAAGAGAAGTATAGGAAGAAATGTTCCCTAATTCTTAGGTAAAAAAAATGTGTGCATTTTGCAATATTGGTAAGTTCAACTGACTTCTTGTACATCTCAGAATATCATGCCATAAATCAGCAGTCAGACAGACAGACAAAAAAAAAGAAAGGTTAATTGGAGTATTACAAGAAGAAAACCTCATCCAGACAGGCTGAGCTAAGGCAGTGCAATACACAATGCCTTGGCTACTTATGCTGGCAGGATTTAAAACTGAGTGAGAAGGAGTTACAGTTTTACCTATGTTTTGAAAATATCCTTGTTGCTAAATCTGCTTGGACCTTCTGCAGTAACAAACCCAGCTGAAATTGATTGGAGACTGAAGGAAAAACAAAGCTCACTTGGAGGATGTAGGAATTTCTTAAACTTCAAAATGACAGTAAAAAACCCTGAAAGAGAGAATCAGTCCCTGCTCCAGTGAAAGCACATGAGGTTTAGTCCCAAGGCATTTCAAAATCAAGGGCAAAGGCTTCTTTTGTTATTTGTACAAGAGCTCTAAATCTGTCCTACAAAAGGCAAACTGTGAAATGCTGCCCTTCTATTGTGGTGGGTGGGTGGGAGATGGGTCCTGGCAGTGACAGCAGGGAAGACATGCTTTCAACAGGCAGTGCTCTTCATGAACATGGGTTGGGGCTGGAGAGAGGGGGAAGGATGGTAGAGAAGAAGGAAAGAAGATGAATGGGTGCAAGGATACCAAAACCCTCTGGTGAAAAGGCAAATGTAAAGGCAGAAGTTGTGAGGACAAAAATGCAAAAGAGAAAAGTGAAAAGAAATCACCATCAGATTTCCTGCTGCAGCTCATAGGAAAGAAAAGCCAGGGCTTCCTCCCACCTCCCACCCCTGAAAGCTGTGTCCTGGGAACAGCCCCTGAGCTTCAGAGAGAACGGGGACAAACGCCAAGGTTTGCCAGGCAGACCATCTCCCCAGCACCTGCAGGCAGGATCCTTTCTCAAGATAAATTTAGCATTAATATCTGTGAGCTTTAGAGGGATTAGAACAGGTCAACATGTATTTATTTAGTTTTCTGGCAAGTCCAAAATATTATTAATTCCTTTCAGGTCAAATGGTCTTGAATACTGAACTTTTTTTTAAACTGAAGAAACAAACAAAACATTTCAGTTCATCTGAAATCAGGTTTTACTCATTTGATATGAGATCATGCACTTTGAGTCTCAATGCAGAGAATCATTTAAAATTTTAAGATATCTCAAGGGAAAGAAGGGAGATGGTTTGCTTAGAATGCACTGTCATGAAACCTCTTAACATTTTCAGTATTTTTCTTTCTTTATCCATATGAAGTTCACTGAAAAATTCAGGGTTTTTTATCACCAATAAAAAATTTCACTCAACTCAACTCTAAGTGCCAGGACTAAAAGGAGTTTCTGTTTTCCTCTTTCCACCATCCACCTCCATTCCTCCAAAGGCACGGTCATCATTTCAGGACCTCTGTATTTTTGTAGGGTTATTCACATATTATTAATAAACAAGGTGTACTCAGCACTGACTGACTTGTCCTTCAAATTGGCTTGTAGCCTAATCAAACTTGGGTCATTTGTCTACTAAATGAGACGTAGTTGGTAGGATGTAGTGCTCCTTGGCAGGCAACAGACACCTCTCCTATAGGGACAAATCAGACTTACCTCAAAATAAAAGCCTTTCAAGAATTAGGTAGCAAGAAATTTATCTCCTGAATTAAAGACATCATCTTTGTGCAAATAAGGCTTAAAGTGGTCAGAAACTGCATTTGTATTCCCTTTGCAGAATGCTATAAATTTATTTAACAGTAATGACTGCTCTGGTCTTACTACAGAGAATGAAATCAGACTTTGAAAACAAATGCACAATTCCCAGTAAGAAGGGCTGGGAGATCTCTTACATATATATATATATATAAACACACACATATGTATACACTTACATGCAATTGCTAAAATAAGAGAATTGGGTATTTTAACAAGGTACAAAGGTGGCTGAAGGGTTGATGGGTGAACAACACTCTTGATAGCTTTCTATTAGAAATGTTTTTAAATTACGTCAAACATTGGAAAACTATCCGAATCAATAGAAAATTGAGATATTAAAGTTTTTTTAACTCAATTAAAGTCTCTTTAAATGGTTTTAACCCAAATGGAAGCTAAGAGGACCAGTCAATGGATGTTAGAGAAAGAGTGGATGCTGTTAAGGATAAAAGTAGACTTCTGTTCCAAAGCTCCAAGTAGTTTCTGCCTCTGGAACTGGAACAGTATTTAAAGACCATTTAGCCTCTAGCCTGTTACTTTTGCATAGTAACAAATGGAAATGTTAAAGCCAACACCAAAAAAAACCCCTTTCAAATTGCCTTAAAAAGCAGTTGCTGAAGTAACCAAGAAGTTAATTGAGAGCAGTGCTGACATACATGGCAAAGGCTTCCAGTCATTAACACATTCTCTCTCAAACTGGTAAAAACAGAGTCACTCTAGATCTGAGTTCCTGAAATGACTTACAGGTTTTATCCAAATACTGGACTTGATTAGTTGAACTCTATCATGTGTTTCCACCTAGTAAAGAACTGGCTAACCAAGCCACTCCTAGTTTACCTGATTCTAAAAGTACCTGTGATGAGTTGAACAACAATCACAGGGAGAAAACAGAAATACAAAAACCTTCCTCAAATCATCAGCTGCAACACCACAGTTTATGTTCCATTTTGGGAATCAAGAGGTAAAAAGTTGTCAATATTCATCTTCTTTATTCTTCCAAAACCCTAAATGTTTAGGTAATAGATCATACAAACTCTGGTAATATTAATTATTAATGCATCCCATGCTAACAGAAGTAGTAATGTGGTTCCCTTATCTGAAGTCAGAACAGATTCCATCTACTTTCAGTTCCTGCTGAGCAAGAGAGTATTATTTCTTACATGTTTCAACACAGAAATTCTTCATATTTTCCCATTACTCCAAAAAGAAAAGTCTGCAAAGATAAACAGCAAAGTTAACACTAACTGAACTTACTTTAAAGGAATGAAGTGACATTTGTAGCAAAGGAGAAGCAAGGCTGGAGGGAAAAGTAACATTTTTTGGCAGCTGAAGAAGGCACATGTTGGGTGTCAGGGTCTGTCTCTTCAACAGATTCTTATTCCCAAAGAGCAGCTTCCTACCTGTCTCCTCAGCAATACAAGTACCACGAATACAATCTCCTTCACCCATTGACTGCTCAACCAGATCTGAGACCATAAATCAGTACTGAAAAAGAATATTTTTGAAAGTCATACAAAACAGCATTTACTTGTCCAACAACAGCACTGCTCAGTTAGGAAATAGGAGATGAAAGTACCACAGTCAATAAAGGCTCCTCTTTGCTGTGGTGCCCTGGAAGCCCCCATGAATCCTCAACAATTACTTTGGACTTGCTGGACTCTGAATGCTCTTGCACAGCGTGGGAGCTGGACATGTATTTATTGAAGCTGACACTAATCAATACCCATCACTTTCTCACTGGTGTCAACTTTATTAGAAAAATGATATCAACAGCTACTACTGCCCCAGTGAGCCTCAGAAGAAAGCTGAGGGTTGATGACATCCAGGTGCTCTCATTGCCTGGTTCTCCAGTCTCTCTTCAAGTGAGGTCCAGGCTGCCTTTTCAGTGCAAAGCTTTCCATTCAACCTTTCCTACATTCCTCTTAGGATCAGAGAATGTTAATGTATTACTTTTTCACTCTTTCCAATCTATTTCTGGCTTATCTTCTCTAAAATTTCTGAAGCATTCGGAAAGGTTTCTTACATTCTGGTTTTAGTCCAAGGTGCCTTGGTCTCAAATACTGCAGTGCAGCTGGGCAGCTCTTACATTTTGCTGAATAACTGGTTCACCAAAGACAAAGTTGTGATTGTTTTGAAATTATTTTCAAATCAAATCACAGGGGATTTTTTGTGATTAAAAATAAATTAAATAATGAAGTAAGGACTCACATTTCATTTTGGTGAACATATATGCCACAATATGAAAGCCCCCAACCAGCTCAGGCTAAAGCAGAGAGGAGAACACAGATTCATAGAATAGTTTGGGATGCAAAGGACTTTTAAAGGTCACCTATTTCAGCCCCCCTGCAATGACCAGAGGTATCATCAAGTTGTTCAAAACCTCATCCAGACTGACCTTGAGCTGTTTCCCAGAACAGGGCATGCACCACTTTGGGCACACTCAACCTTGCCAGGGGTGCTCATCTTCCAGTGACAGGAGCCAGCTCTGTCTTGTGGGACTCCAAGCATGGCAAAGTTAGTCCATGCCTTAGGTGTTGAAGGTATAATGGGATTTAAAGCAGATAGTTCACGGAAAGAGGGAAAGGGCTGCACCTTGCCAAAGGATTGGAACCTCTGGGAATTTGACACAACCAGGGATATGAGGGAGATCCCACCTGAGAGCTTGATTTTTTTGCAGACTGCCTCACTTTAAGCTTTGAGCTTTTAGTCTTGACCTTGATTTCTTGACCAATTGAACAGGAGATTGTTCTCTGACTTTAGCAATGGTTCTTAGCCCGGCTAAAAATGAGAAAATACCGATTCTGAGCAACCAGCTTGTTGAGGGAGGGGAGAGGGGGGAACCCACACCAAACAAACCCAACCTCAATGAGAAAATTACAATATGAAAAGAAGGAAAGCAAAGCAGCTTCTGAAAAGGTTTTTTATTTTTTTTCCTCGTAAAGCGAGAGTGTTGAACTGTGGTATGAAATTAGTGCAGCAACCACTGCCCATTGCATGAATTTCAGCCATCTCTTCTGACCAAACATGGGCTCCACAGTGAGGTTTTTCTGTTTGGGGAAACGAAGTATTTTTGGGAAATTCCACTGAAATTATGTTTTAAGAATTCGTCTGGAAAGCCAAGCAATGCTGTGGGAGACAAAAGAGAACCCCACTATTTGGATCACCTAAAGTACAAGGAAAGTCAGCAAAGAACAAAATGTCTGAAGCATTAACCTGCCAGGATTATATCTTAACATCACAAATTTCAGATGCATTTGAAGTCTCACAACAGAGAAACTAAGGCAACCGATTGAACTTCCTTGTGAAAAGACTTTTAAAAACCCAAAACCTATAGAGTACAGCATGTGGTCTTGCCTATATGTCCCAAATTCACCCAGGGAAACCAACTCATCTTGTAGAAGCCCTCAGCTGCCACTAGTCAGGGAAAAGAGAGAGGAAATTAAAAAGTACTTTCTCATCCAGCTGCAAAGGCATCTCCTGTCTGTTTGTTTCCCAGCCTTCCAGGCCTGGATCTAGCTCAATCCAGACATTACTTACAGCTATCAGCCTCAGCAAAGCCAAAACACCCAAGGGCCTGTGGGCAACATCCTGCTCCACTGGTATCAGCACCTTAATTTTACAGGGACAGGTTTCCACCTTCTCTCTCCTTGCAACTCAGAATAACCTCTAGAAAACCAAGCCCCTTCCCCAAAGACAAGTCATGGCAAAACTCCAACAGGTTCTGTAGATAACTATCTGAACAAAGAAAGGTTCATGCCAAAAAACATGTGTGAGAGGGAAGAAGGGTTGATTAGGTTTGGAAAGAAGATTGCTTTGTTTGGCAGATACTTGTAGAGTATGACCATGGAGCCAGAGGGCTTTGGGAAGAAGCATTTTAATGTGCTTTCAAGTGTTGGACCTCTGATGGAAACACGGGTGAAGAACTGCACGAAGAGAGGCTGACAGGGCCAAACGGAGCCATTTCATGTGTGTGGGACCACCACAGCTCAGCTGGCACCAGCACAGCCTTCTTCCTACCCTGCCTTCCTGACACACGTTATCTCGGAATAACGCCCATGTGAGTAATACCAACTCCAAGCTTTTGAAGTTCCCCCAGACTTACAGATTCATGGGAAAGAAAGAAGCCAAGACAAGGGCAGAGACCCAGGAGCTTCTCAGTTCTTCCCCTTGGCAGCTTGGGAGGAAAGGGAAAGAGGCTGGGAAGGCACATCCAGGGACTGAACTTGCAGCAGGGCAGGTAAGGCAGGGCCAGCACTTGTGCCAGGCTCTGAACGGCTGCCCTGGCACCACAGCACGTGGCTGCTGCCACAGCTCCTGCCAGAGCTGCTCTGACTGGGGATCCTGCAGGGCAGGGAGTGCCCCTCAGCAGTGCTGGTGTTTCCAGCCCAGGCTGGGCCTTCTGTACAACCACCATGTAAAGCAGCTGATAGCAACAAGCCATTTCCTCCCCAGAGCCAAATGCTTTCCAAAACTTCTGTAAATCTCCTAACATGAAGCTACCACAGCTCCATAATGATGGGTGTAGCAGAAGGAGGAGACAAGCTGAATTAGGCTTCCTATTGCATGTCTAATTTATGTACAACTGCAGCAATTATAGATGCAAATTAAATAACTGTGCAGAAAATGGATTTTATTAGCCATAACTAAAACCCAATAAAATTCAGTAACTCATGCACATCTCAGCACTGAATAAGCCTCTTTAGAATGTCAGCTGGAAATGGGAGAAAAGACCAGGATTTTCTATTTCCTACTCTGAACAAAAGAAAAAAGCATGAACTATCAGAGTGCATGTCTTTCTTCCACAACAAAACAAACAGGAGACCTAATTGGCAATTTCAGAGCAGCACATTGTTTTACAATCAGTAGTTCTATGCAGCTTTTAAACACATTATTTATACTCAGTCTTTCATGCCTGACATGGCTGAGAAGAGTCTCATCTAATAAAACCATATGCTAAATGTAATTCAGCTTCACAAGAGGCCCATTCTGACTGCCTGGCAGGTTGGGATTTAAAAGTTTAAACTCTAAGCTGAGGAACACTGTGCTTAACTTTATGAGATTTGGGAAGTTGGGGGCTTCTTAGCATCACATCAACTGGGTCCAGGGCTGTAAAAAGCCTCTCTGGATGTTTTAATGCTGAAACCACTCAAATCTTCTGTCATTTAGACTTAGCGTGAGAGCTGTCATGTCTAAGGAGCCAGCATTTACCTGTCAATTTGTTTAAAAGCAATAAAAAAACTGTTCTGATTAAATCAAGGTTAATCCTCCTGCACAGTCCTTACACAATTCCCTGCTATGTGTGATTAAACCTACTCCATATATATACAGCATAAACACCTGGATAAAAGTTTATATATCCCACAGTGTGTCTGCACTGTCCATCTGCAGCATTCCTTGTTCTGCAGGGGACAGGGGATTTTCCTGGCTGGCTGCATTACACACATGGAAGTTTATCACTGACCACTGGCCTCAGCACAGCAACCAGGGTGGGCTCCTGTACAGCCACCTCTACACAGCAGGTCAGAGCAGACCATGAAGGCACAGGATCTCCACCTACAGCAGAGATAATCCCCACACACATCCATCCTTCCCCATTCAGCTGAAGGCAGAGGCTTAGAAAGGCTCTGTTCTCCCAGGACACACGTCCCAGCAGGGGTGGGATTGCCAGGTCCCTTCCCCAGGCTGCTCTGGCAGCCATAGGCAGGGCCAGGAGGAGACACAAACACCCAGCTCCTGGCAGGGACAGGCACAGACATCAGCAGGGGAGCAGGCAAAGTGCCACAATCTCTGGGTCTCCTTGTTCCCAGGCTCCACTGAACGTGGCTTCCACTGGCAACTTCTTCTCCCACAGATACTCATGGACATTCTCCACTTCCTCAGCTGTCCCACTCCATGATGGATTCTTCCAACACAACATCACCCCAGTGCACACAGCAATACAGGTGGCATTTAGCACAGATGATTAGCAGGAAAATTGTTATTCCTATAGCACTTTTCAATGGACCATGTCCTGGGTTCAGTGTCCTACCAGTCATGAACCTCTCCTGGCAGGCTACAGCAGGGACTCTCATTCTGGATGCAGAAACCTCCTTCAAAATTTAAATATACCACAAGCACTGACTTCCCCTTATCTTTTGTGGCAGTTATATCCTCAAACAACTCCAGCAAATTACTTAAACATGACTTGCCTTGCCTGAATGTCTGCCAGGTAGTCTTAATTAAACTGTGTGTTCCCACATATACTCTCCACAACACCCTAAGGGAGGTTTCCAAGATTTCCTCATTTTGTGTATTCCCTTGAATCATCTATCATTAAACAGCAATAATGATAAGCAAAATGAAAAAGACAAGAATAACTTTGTATCTGTGGAAAGATAATGCACAAAAAATAACTAACTAGAAACCAGTTATTAGATGGGTCACCACGCCTCTCCTGAACACAGACCCTGAGATGCTGAGCACTTCCCTACAGCTACTGAAGTACAAAGTTTTCAAACCTCATGGTGATGAACATGGAGTAAAATCCATGATCAGGTTCAGGGCAGGTCTTATCTTAAGAAGGATAATTTAAGTTGCTAAAAGAGAAGAAGGCCAAAAAATACCGATTTTTTCATATAATTCAAATAGGAGAAGCATTTACATGGAATCATCTTCAGCTTTCCTAACCAAGAGATTCATATCAAAGGCATTATCATTTGATAATCAATTTTTATGCTGCAGTTCTAGATTCATACGTTACAGATTACATTAAAAGCTTTAAAAACTCCAACTCTCAGTGAGCCCACTGCTCTCCCCAGTCTGGCCCCTCCTCTTAAATCAATGTTAGATCTGCAGGAGCATCCTGAGGCCACTGACTGCAAACAGCTGTGCAACAGAGCAGAGGGCAGGCAGGGCTCAGCACAGCCAGCCTTGGCACTCCAAGCAAACACATTCTCTTTGAGGTGAACTGCTCTGGAAATGGTGACTTCATAACATTGGGAACAGCCAAAGGACAGAGAAGGGACCACACTCTTCAAACCTCCAGGTGACAGTCACATCAGTGGGGCTATAACACAACAAGAGCAGCATCCTGGGTCCCAGGAGCCTGTGACAGAGAAGGCTGACATCCAGAGAAGGTGAGTAAGGTAATGTTAGGCACAGGTTTACTAATCCCATCGAGAAAAAAAAATCAGTTTAAGGAGATTTAGGATTTACACTTATCCCATGCCTGATTTAGAAAGATATTTTAAGATATCATGCATTTGTTTCTAGATGTATTTTGTAGCTGACCCATTTCTCTTCATAATTAATTGTGATTTTGTTTTACTCCAGGATCAAGATACACGTGGAAAAATGACCTGAGTTGCATCTGGACTGACGTAACAAGGTTACCTAAATTCTGGGTACAAGCCTCTGTTGTTGCTGATGAGTGGAGGAGGAGAGAAATCACCTTGATTTTGTGACCCAAGCTTGACTTCACAGAGGTCAGCACTCAAAGAAATGCTCTATTTCCAACAGCACAATAAATCTGGCAGCATTTCACAGCAATGCATATAGAAGTCCACAATGTCATCTCTGCAAAGTCATCTTTCAGAAGAGAAGTGCACCCACAACTGCACCATGCCATCAAAAATTCCTCCACTGCAACCTAGACCAGGTTATGTCAGGCACATAAAAACACAGCTAGGATTTTACAGTAGTAGCTGAATATTAAAAAAAATCCCAAACAAAAAAGCCCTCCAAGAACCTTTTAATTAAAACCAATAACTCAAGAAACTACCTGCTCCTACACCTGCTGCTGCTGGTCAGCTGGCTGGGGACACTGATTTGAGGCAGAGGATCAGAATGTTGGGAAAGAAGATGAAGCAAATGATGGAAAAATGGGAGGAGGAGAGTTACACATATAGGCAAACTTTGCCACCTTAAAATAGATTAAAAAACAGGGGATATGGAGCAAAGGATCTAACAAGAGGATAGTCCCAGTCATTCACAGCAGCCTAGAGAACAGGAAATTCTATGTGAGATAAATGAATTATACCACAGGAAATACACGGGTACATCCATTTCGGATTTGGACCTTGGATGTGCAACTGGTGTGAAACCACAGACAAGACTTGCTATTGACACCCGTGGTTTGTGGGCAGAGCTTCCAGGACAGGGGCAGGATGCAGACTCACTGCAGCCAGCAGAGCTGCTGGGATCGGCTGCCTCGGAGACATCAGTTTCCTACATTGCATACAGTGCATCTGTGTTAAAAATTAATGAAGATTCAGGTACAGCTATCAATAAAGATGGACAAAAGTGGATACTATGTGCAAGAGGTCTCTGTGCAGCTGAGGAGAAGAGTGACTTTCAGGCTCGCAGGCAGAACACCACACACGGGCACTTTGCTGGTGCAGCATCCCCAAGAGTCAGCACATCACCAGATGCCATCGATCCGTGCCAGGTTATGCAAGGTCTAGAGCACGCTGCCTACAGAAGCTTGCCAAAGTAGGGATCCTTTTAGTACTTAACTTGAGATTTTGTTAAGATTCACTTAATCTGCCTCCTTAAAGTACATTTACAAAAGCAAAAATGATCAATAACTCCACCATTAAATTGCATTACTTTGCATAAGTAATTCAGGGCAATACATTAAGTAAATGAATGAATAATCCTTGAAATCTACATTCAGTAGGACAACAGCTTTAATAGCAAACCTCTGCTGGAAGGAAAACCGATGACTAAATCTGTGAGGCAACACAGGAAAACCAAAAAACAATCAGTTTCATATTGGAAGCAAGTGGATTAACTTTAACAGACACCAGCATAGCAATTTATAGTTATTACAATTTTTTTGACAACATAGATCTCCAATTTCAGCAGCCAGAGTAGGTGAAGCTTTAAGAACAAAGAGCTCATTGATTCAATGTCTGTGCAGTTTAATTCTGAGAAATCGATCATCGTGCATTTCCTCCAACACTTTTTTTGTAGCATCCTCCTAAACAATTTATTATTATTGCTTATTGCTAAAATAGAAACGGTGATTCCACCACTCAGAGACCTAGTAAATCACTGTTTAATGCTGCATGGCTGCCCTGCTTATATAAAGGGATAGCTCAGTTTATTATGAAAAAGAAACATTATTAAATGTTTCTCAGTTGTGTTTATAGTTGGTGGTTATTATTCGAAGAAATCTGTTTTCTTTGACTATATTTCCCTTGCCCCACCTATGTCATGTCAAGCTCTTGGAATCACCTCTAAGGGAAAGGGTCACTTTTGGTTATGAAGTATCCCCAGGCAGAAGCCAGAAGCTATAAACATGAATTTTTCATTATATTAATTGTCCTAGTTTAACTATGCTACGTGACTCTTCCAGATAACTGATACAGAATTTTAATTGTGTGTGAAATATTCAGTCTTCATAAGCCTTCTTTCTAACCTTTTTTATACTGGAGGGAGCTTCTGCCAACAAACACTGCCTCTTCGCTAATGCTCAGCTTTCTCTGTAATTCACTTTCCTGACCTTTTATTTTGACATTTTCACCTCATATATTAATTTCTGCCTGCACTGAATACTGCAGCATTATAATTACTTACATATAAACCTTTCATCACATCTTTCTTTGGATTTTGTTAGAAACTGCTGTATATCAAATAACAGCAAATTTCACGATAATCAGGTGGCCTTTCAGCAGAACAGGGAGATGGCAGCAGGAGGAGATGATCCCACCTCAGAGCCTTTGTGCCTCCAAGGCTGGGTCAGAAGAGTCTTCTACTTTAAGAGAGCAACATGGGGCATCCAAAAGAGAAGAATCAGCCATTCCAGACCTCCCACGGGCCCTGTGGACATGTCTTCAGCCTTGTCATAGCTCAGATTTAGGGCAGCAATAAATTAAACAGGACACTGAGCACCCTTCCAGGCATATTCCAGGAACCCCCACTGCCTCATTCAACCTTCAGACAAGCTTGAGGATTACCCTTCTCATCCTGCTCCCTCCATTAATGGGTTCTACTGGTTATTTAAACCACATTTTCCTGTGATCTAATTACCCCTACCAAAAAAGAAAAGAAAACCAAAAACAAAACCCATGCAAATTTTATTGTATCTTTTTATCCACAGCACATTCACACACCTTGCAAACAGGTGAGATGCAGTGGCACACCAAAGCAGTCACACTCCATAAGTGTTTTTCTTGCCTGGTTTCCACACTACAAACAAGGAAAAGTGCACAAGGCATGCTTTGGGTGATCAGCTTTAGCAAGATGGTCTCCATTGGACCTGACACCTCCTAAATCCAGTCCAGTGACCCTCCTGAGGCTCTTCCATGGTAAACACAGCAGAGAGCAAACAGACCTTTGTGCCTCCCTGTGTAGGTACCATCGGTCCCCACCAGAGCCTGCCCTGCCTCACCCCAGGAGAGGGGACCTGTCCAGCTGGCAGCAGGCACAGGGGTCAGCAGCTGTTCTCTCCATGGCACTTCTGACTCTTCACAATACAGATGTAATTCTCCACACTGCCCGGGTGACTGCAATATCCCACGGTGACTTCCACATACCCCTGTGGATTTTAGCCCTTTTCTATCTTGCTGGCTCCTCTTCCCAGCACAGTGTTTCAAGCAGCATCTTTCCAGGGGCAGGCCAGTGTTGGGATGACAACCCATGAGAAGCAAGAGCAGGATTTAATTTCTCAAAACCCTAGCTTAACTTTTTTTCTACTTCTGTTCCATCAGATATCATAAAAAGCGTTTAAATTCATTCCCCAGCATCTGCCTTCAGAAAGTCTCTTGGATGTGACTGCTTTAAATACAATTCCAGACTTTTTTAGGTTTTTAATCTTTTGGTTGCACTGAAGGAATTGTAGGACCTTCACAGCTGTCACAAATTTTTGATACGTAGACAGAAGAGATTTTCAAATAACGTGTGCAAGCAGCACAGATGTTCTTGCATTGTTCTTCCAGCTTCCATTCAGCCAAGGCCCTTAGCTCTGTTATTTACCATGGAGACCAGTGAAAAACGAATCCAACTATGTGGGTGAATTGAAGTAACCTTGTCAATAGTTCTGAGAAGTGGGTATGTGCTCAACCGAGTAAGAGAGACAGAAAAACATGCCAAAGCCATTTCAAACATCCTCCAGTGTGAGCTGCAGGCCCACTGCAACTGTGCTTCGGTGGAAAAACTCCACATTTCTGCTATCCAGCCTTTTGTTTTACTAGCTAATAAAGATATCACTCAAATCCTTGCAGACAGCTGGGTATCTTTCATGTAGAGGTCTAAGTCATCTTCTGGTATCCTGAACATTAAACAGACCGAGATTCTAGTGAGATACTTAATGTGCAGGATAAAATTGCACAACAGAAAAAAGAAAGGTGCAACAGATTATGTGCATGCTGCCATACATTAAATACATTTTCTGGAGTAGAAAAGCATTGAGGAGCAACATCACAGCACCACCAGGCTGCTCAGCCTTTCCTGTAAGTCCTTTCATATTTCTCTTCCTTCCCCTTATCAAGGTCCCATCTCACAGCAGACAGTTTAGTGCTGGTTCAAACTTCCACTCTAAAATGTACAAACACATTTCAACTCCAGACAATAATGAGAGATTTTCCCACTAACTAAGAGCACCACAGTTTCATCCTAATCTTTGCAAGATAACCAAAATTCAACTAAGAACATAAGCATTACTAAACAGACATCATCTGTGCCAGAGATAATCCTGTTGCTGAGAGCACTGCAAGGTATTTATCCCATATTTTTGCTTTCCAAGACCACCAGAGCAGTGTTTTGTTAGTACACTAGGAGATATCATTAGCTCAACCAATGTGCTGCTTCATTGGTCTCATAATCAAAATAGAAGTCAGCCCAAAACCCCAACCACAGTTTTCGCTTCTGACTTGCCAGGAGGAAGCAGAGGGCTCACAATCATTGTCCCACTATTTTTAAAATACCATTTCAAATCTCTCTGAGCAGATTATTTCAAAGCTTGATCCCAGCTCACCACAGAGTTATGCTCTTGTGGAACTCCTGGTAATGGGAAGAGGCAACACAATGGCTATTTATCAGAGCACATTGCAGGAGAGAATCTGTGCCCATAAAAGCACAGCCAGGTCCCTTGGGCCTGTCCAGACACCAGCACTGCTATTTAATCAATGGAAGCTGGAGCAACACTCAGAATCCTGGAATGCAAGTTGGTAAATTGAACAAGTGAAGTTTCTTTCTTCTTTAACCCATTCCAAAGAATTTTTCAGCAAAATTCTGAAACTCAGACAGTACAGATGATTTATGCCCATCACAACCAAGTGTTAAGAAACTTTCCCAGGCTTGGGAAAGGAAGAATGAAATTAGTTTTATTGGGGTTTGCTGTGTGTGTCTAGTGAGTACCTGCACAGCCTGGGGGGTACTTCAGATGGCTCCAGGATACAGTATGTCCTGCCTGAAGTTACAGAACTTAAATCACTAAGAATAGCATCCTGCCCTGAGAATATAGATGAACACAGATGCAAATCTTTTTTTAAACTTAAAATTTTAAGTTAAAAAATTAAAATTATTCTTCCTTTATATTTTTGTGTTTTCACTTGCTAGGATTTCTCTACTATTTTCTCAATGTTGGATACACCTCATTTTTGTTACTCCTAATTTAGGGATAATTGCATCATCTAAAATGTATCATCTTTTTTAGATTATTCCCAATTGTAATTTCAATATACAGACTCATTTTTGACAATATGCTATTGCCAATCAAAAATTATTCTTTTCTATTAAGGTTAGGAGTAACTGAAGGCAGTTAAATTGGTGTTAAGGAAAACAAAGGTTAAACTTAAGTAACTTATAATGCAGAAAGATGCTGTCTGTGTGGCTAATGAGACACTATTTAAAACCAGGAATATATCCTGTGCTATCCCAAACCCACATATTAACTAAAAATTGGCCCAGTAATAACATAAGCATTTTGTCTTATTTAGTGTAGGAATGACCCCCAGTTAAGTGCACTAACAGAAATTGTATTCTGCAGAGAGGGTAACGAGCCCTGGGAGAGGCACACACAGAGCCAGCACCATAAAGCAAAACTGTCTGCAAGAAAGTTTGTTAATCTCTGCTATGGGACATTTCCATTAAAACGTTTCATAAAGCCACAGGTTCGTTCTGCCAAAGCCAGGCAGTGAGAACCCGTCAGCAGGCAGAGCCACGTTAGACCTCAGTCTCTGTTTAATGGCCATTTCAACAAAACTTGCATTTACCCAAAGACCAACAGCAATTCATGTTCTGCACCATTTCCCAAGCCAGATACCTGAATCCAAACCTGTGTTCCACAAACTTTTCTTCATTTTGCTATACAAGCAGGGGATAAATTCTTCTAAAACCTGAATACTCATGTAGCAGTTGGAGCATTCCAAAAGCAACGGGGTTTTATACTCATAATAATATTCAAAAACATCTTTAACACTGCCTTTACAGTAGGAGATAGTATAAATTTAAGAGATTAAATCAATATAGGAATAAACAAGATGGAAGAGACTTACTACAAATACACAAAAGAAATATCACCACAACATCTCGAAATGAGGGATTACTTTTCTTTCAGCAGACTCAAAAGGTCAGTCAATTTGAATGACTTTGGAAAAAAGGAACACGTTAAGTCTGAAGCTGAAAATCCACTGCAGAGAACGTCTAGACAGTGAGTCTTGAATCTCAGTCCTAAATCAACTGAGCTGCAGCTCAGCTGTCCCTGCCATGTTGTCATGCTGGGTGAGAGAAAAGTCTTGGTGAGAAGCAGTCCCCAAAACCAGAAAGGTGAGCTCAGAGGGCCTGGGATGCTGCCCTGAGGGCAGGGGACAGCCCATCCCATCCTGCACAGAGATGTGCTGTGTGAATGGTACCAGATCAGGTGGGATTTTAAGGAGTCAGTAAAGTTCTGCCTGAGCTTCCAGGTGGATTTAACAACCACATCTGCAGCAGCAGCACTGGCAGCAGGAGCAGCAGCCAAATTTTTAATCTACAGATGTCAAAACACTTAAAAAAAAGAGACTTTTATTGTTCCACCATGGTATAGAGAGGGAAAGTGAAGCTCTGGGAAGGGAAGTGATGGATGGGAGCAGACATCCCAGACCACAACATCCCACCTGCACCTCTTTGCTCTCTGGAGATGCCCACCAGCTATTCTGCACCTTTAATAACAGCAAATCTTCCAAGTCTGATTCTTTTCAGGTATGCTCTGATCACAGGCATAAGAACACTCAACATCATCAGAATTTTATTGTCTGGTTTTCCCCACAGAAAAGAATATAAAACTTCTTTTACTAATTTCTGATTCCACTGTCTGTGTGGATCTCCTTCAAAGACCCAGCTACAGGCATTGGGTTGTGTTTTGTACACCAGAGGGTAAAAGCTGTAAATTGATTCACTTTGGATGCTGTCTTCTTCAAATATAATTTATCAGACCCAGCTCACTGTGAGGAATCTTACACAGGGGAGGAAGAGTGATAAATGCCATTAATGACTGGCCTGAGAACACGCAGGATGGAGCAGCAGGATAATGAATAGTGGGGGACTCCTACCTCCTGGTCATGGCTGCGGATCATTAGACAAAGATATTGTTTCATGCTACAACAGGTTCAGACACACTCCATTCTTTTGTTTAATCCATGGAAAATAGATTTAGCTGAGAAACAGATATGCAGTAATTAAAAAATAACAGAGAAACTTCCTTTTTTCTGCTTTCCTTTTTTTTAATATCTCCCTTTCATTCATTCCTTTACTTATTCTTCCTCCTCCACCACCCCAAACATCCTTTTTTGTTGTTTTTGGGTTTCATTTCCCCCAGAGAAAGAAAGAAGTCATACTATCATGACTGTGCCTTAATCTTTGCCAGTCCTTGGTCTGACTCTCTCTGATTTCAGAAAAGATCCTGGAGCTAATAAACAATTAAACCACAGAGGAAAGCTACCTGGAAGATGTATTGCAGAAAGAATTAAACAGCCATTTTTTTTAATTTTTTTTTTTTTTTTTGGCTAAGCAGCCAAAAATTTCAAAAATCTTCAGAGCAGTCTGAAGGCTTTGGGATTCATGGGGTGAGATGTGAATTTGGTAGCAACTGCATGGAAATATGAGTAATTTCATGTAGTCATTCCAGTGAGGAGAAAAAAAAAAATCTTGAAGAATAAATGGGGAGAGAAAGAAACTAAGGGGTGGTGCAGAAACGGAAATGTCAGAGAATGTCGCAGGGAGAGGGTAGGTATGGGAATAACAGATCCAGAGCAAATCTGCTGGAGATGTTAAGAGCTGGCAAAAGATCAAAGTGATAAGAAGCAGGAATGGAAATAACCTTTAATTCTGTGCCTATAAGAGGATGTCAAGAAAACATTGCAGCAAAGGCCAGCCAAGGTAACATGGAAAGGGGCCTAGTCATGCACTGGGAGCTCTGCTCATCTCGGTCCAAACCTACGGCTCTTGTCCCACTTTAAAAGCATTCTGCTAAAAAACATAGCACAGAGAACCTCTGAAACAAAGCTGAAATACTTTGGGGGTATTTCGTTAACCAAGCCTATAACTGCAGTTTTGTAACTCTTCAGACATCCCTGCTCTGCAAAAATGCATTTTTGTTCCTCGTCTTCCAGAGGCACCAATCCCACTGCCCATAAGTGCCATCTGTGGCACCAGGTTTTAATAGGTGACAGAGCTGAGACAAAAATGGCCAAATGAGCCTTTGCTCCCAGCACTCTGTTCCCCTTCTGGAGACATCTGGATATCCACTGTACCCTGCCCTGAATGACTACTCTGGGCTTAGGAAGAAGAGATTTCTCATTGGAAATCTCATCATTATTGCTTTGCTCCAGAGCAGGTACAACCCCCCCAGCTGCTCCCAGTGCAGGTCTTACAGCCCAAATCCCTTCTTGGAGGGGACACAAGCTCAGCTAAACCCTTGCCTACTTGACTTCAAAGCTCGGCTGGAGCACTCTCTAAATTTGAGTTAAGATTTTCCTGAATTGAGAAAAGACTGTGGAGTGGACATAATTTAATCCCTGATCCAAACATGTTTTTGTCTTTTGAACTGCTGTTTATACCTTCCTCATCCTCATCTCAAAGTGCCAAAACACTGCCAGGAAATGTTTGAGGATATTACAGCTTGTTCCCAATCTAGAAACACCAGAGAAGCTTAACTTTACAAGAGTAACAAAACCAGTTTTGCAAAACTTGAGATGCTTAAAAAACTTGGCTAAAACCTGGAGAACTGCTCAGCTTTTGAGCAGCATCCGAATTGAACCACAGGGAAAAACTGAGGTTCGTTCATCACTAATTAAGGGCTTAACTGACATTACCAATGCTTAGCATATGTTCCTCCCTATTAGCTTCCAAGAACAACAACAGGCATGCAAGATTATTTTGAGCTGGAGTTGAAATAAGGTGAAACATACCTTTGGCCAACAAAGTTTTCCAGAAGGAACAAACATTTTGTTTACTCTGAAGTCAATTCTAAGACACAAAGTGTTTACCCAACTTCAGCAAACACAGCCATGGATCAGCCCCATTTCCAGCAAACTGAAGTCAGCTTTATTCTTAATTCTTCATTTCAGCAATTTCAGTTTGCTAATATAAACCTGAGTGGTGATAAACCATATCATATTAATGCCAATTACATTAAATGAGCACATTTTTTGAAGTTGCCAAGTTTTTTCATGGGTAGCTGTACAGGATTCTGCTGGTTACAACAGGGCTGATATCTCTTGTGTCTGCATGCTGTTTTCTCTAATGCACACAGATACAATATCCAACATACACTATGTGCAATATATATTTGTGATGGGAACTACCCACACTGAGCCCTAGCAAAGACTTCAAAAAGGCTTAAGTGAGGCTCTGTGGACCACAGAACTTGCTCCACAGGAGAAGTTTAATCCCAAAATGGATTTCTTCCCATATTATGATTTCAAACTACACAGTGCTCACTAACATCCTTATCTGCAGGCACATATGGAGTTCCGGAAAACTTGCTATGATGCTTTTATATTTAAAAGTTTATACGGTCAGAGGCTCAGATGTCATTACTCATGAGCAAATAAAATTTCAGAACTGCAAGGCACTATGGAAAATGTCAAAGGCAATTCATCTCATTTTCATGTAATTTCATTAACATCAATTTTCATAATTTCATTAACATCATTTAAAGTTATTGTTTGTTATCCAGGGGAAAAAAATATCACTTATATTTTTAAAATGGAACACACAGTTAATAAAGCAGCATATTTATTTATTACAGTTTAAAAATCAATCTGGCTCAGTAAAGCCAGCAGAAAATTCCATTGATTCCACTGGGAAATGGGTCAGGCCTTCAAATATAGGCCAAAAAAATAAGGTTTCCTGCAAATGTAGAACAGGTTATACCACTGAAAGGCCTAAAGTCATCCCATCCCAGCTCCCCTACAAACACTGGGTGGAGGAACAGGAGGTTTCTCTCATTTGGCCCTGGATAACTCAGTTCAGTGCAAGGGGAAGGGCTCACTCTGTGATTTTTGTAACACATCCCAGGTTTGGTACCTGCGCCTGAACCAAAAGCAAGTGAAGATATTGTCATTTTCTTCAGGGATCAAAATTCTCATCATTGAAAGGTGCTGGGTTTTATTTTGCTGTGTCCTGCCACATGACAGTTTAATAATTTAGGACTGAACTCCTTCCAGCTCTCCCTTCCTGCCACCTCTGGTAGCTTTTGCTAGAAAACCAGGATCACTGGCTTAAATAAACAGCTGGCAGCAGGCAGATTACCATCCACTGTGAAAAGGTCAGACACATCCCAGACTATTTTTAGTGTTTATTTAGGGCCCATTCCGGCTTGATTTATGCCTTCTTTTAATTCAGAGAGTTAAGAATAGTATAAAGTTGCAGTACTTTAAAACTCATTAAGTAAACATCTAAATGGAAAACCTGATGACGTTCCAGTGACCCAAGATTGATTTCAGTATGATTGGAATAGAAATGAAAATTCATTTTCTTGCAATAAAGGATAGTTGACTCCATCCTTATATTAGTCTTAAACTAATTATATTTTTATAGCATTGCTAGTGTTTTACACTGTCTGGTGAAGCAGTTTTATCTATCAAAATCCAAATACAATCTCAGTAATTGGGATGTTCTCAGGCTACAAGCACTTTTTGGTCTATAATGTCTGCAGTAAGCCTGACTTCTCAAGCAAGCATGGCTCAGCAATTTTTGAAAACAAGGCCTTTGCAATAGTAAAAAATTTGTAACATAGCAGCTACCTTCAAAAATGTAGGTCACCTGTTGAAGTCAGTGGAAAAATAATCAGGATGCTTGTTCTCTTCAAGCTACCCAAACTGGCTATGAAATTTGACTTCCCTTCTATGGATTGCTAAAGTCAACTGAGAGATGCTCAGTTTTGATGTTGCTTCTATAAGGAAAGACAATGTGCTAAGAGCAGCTGAAGGGGACTCAACTACAAACACATCCAGGGCAGAGGCCTTCATAAGAAGTGCCATGAAGGGGCATTCAGCATGATTTCAAGGGCTGAGGGGAGAAAAAGAGGGAAAACATGTTTGTGAAAAGAAGTCCTGCAGCTCATCAGTGCCTAAAAGATAACTGGAACTGTTGGGGAGGATGAAATAGGGAAACCTTATAAATATGACTGCTTAGCAAAAGATTCTGGAAATACAAAATCTGTAAGTGAAATAGAAATGAAAGCTAGCTTTAAGATATAAGATACCAAGCTGTTAGTTACTGTACAACCAAAAAACAATGGGCTGGCCAGCTGAAGGAGAATCCCTCTTGATTGAACAATGTCTTTAGCAAAGAAGAGGATGCTTCAGCAAAAGGTCCAAGGGTCAGAGAGACCCTGCCAGTGTGGCAGGGAAGAAAAAAGTAGTTTTAGAAAGTAGTTTTTAGGAGTTAAAATGTAACACAGGATGGTAATGTAGTAGTTTTGATAGGTTGTATGTAAATTCTATAAGGATTTCTGTCTTCTATTGATTGGATGTTGTACCATTACCATATTCAGTATAGGAAGAGATAGAATATCATGGAACCAGACTTTTAGGTCTCTTAGGCTCTCGTCTTATGCTCTATCTTATACTCTCTCTTGCTCTCTCTGGGGATGCTCTAAGCTGTGGCTGGCAGCTTAAGCAGAGCTCCTGCACCCACAACTCTTGCAAATAAACTGCATGTTTCAGGAGCTGCTTTGAACTGTAGAAATCACCCTGAACCGACTGAGTACCGCGGCCCCCATATTTTTTCTACAGGAACAAGGAAATCTCTTTTTATATCAAGGCATAAGAAAGTTTTCATTCTCATCAAACACATTTCAAAGTAATGTAGAACACAAAAAAATTTAAAATCTCAGTTGTACTCTGTAGTGGGGAAGGTGGAGAAAAACTAGGATTCAGATTTAGTCCTTGAATAGCAACTGTCACACTAAGAATTTAGCAGTCACACTAAGAATTTAGCAGTCATAGTGACCACAATGAAGCAAACCAAAGAAGTCATTTACTTCCTCTCTTGGTCATCAATTTGTACATTTAGCTCTCCCAGAAGATGATAGATAGATAGATAGATAGATAGATAGATAGACAGACAGACAGACAGGAAAGAGTCTTTCACACATCCAGAGCGACAAATGCCAACAACCTAAAAATCTGTCACTGGAGACTTTACCTCTCTCCCAGAAACTGTAATTGCTTTCTTAGTATCACTAATGAACGGAATCTCTGTAACCTACATTCAAGCTGTCAAACCTTGCATCCCACTAATAGCCGCAAAAACCAACATATCTCTTTGCTCTGCATAAAACATACACTATTTTCACTAATTAAACTGTGGAATATAGAGGCAGTTTAACTGTCTTTTCATTTCTTAGACATATGTTGCTTTACTTGAAGAAAATATTTTTTAACTGAATAAAATAGATTAACTGTAGAAAAATGACCATGAAAGCAGGTTGGTAAATTTATATGATGGAATATATATAAGATTTTAAAATAAAATAGCATTTCTAGCAACGAACAAAACGATGTTATTTATTAAATTTTGTGTTCTCATATCCACAGGAAGCATAATTGTACTGCCCTCCCATTCTGCCAAACATCTTTCTGCCACTGGCATCTTTACAGGTAAATACAAGGTACCTTTTTGCCCATATAAGCTCTAAGAATTCCTCAATACTATCTCTGTGAATGAAGAAAGAAGTTGAAACCTTTTAACTCAGCAAATGAGATGGGGTGGTTTGCCCTTACTCCTTTCAGGAGAGTCATCGTTTCTGCTTGACTTCTCTGTCTTTTCAGTAACACATCAGCAGCCTTTGCTCAGGAAATTGGCCTTTGAGTTGAAATCCTGCACAAACTTCGTGCACCCACCCCAGTGAGAAACCTTTTAGATATTTCCATGTTAGTGTATTTTTTGCACATCCTGAAGAACAACCCACTCAGTACACCCAGAAGGAAGGTCAAGTCAGTTGTGCAGAGTTTAGCAAAGCTTAGATTTTATGAGCTCCTTTCCATCCTGGAATCTGCTGTGTGAGAGGTCTGTCCTACAAAACACTCCACAGCTGTAGTGGAATTTCCCTGACACACCCAGCTCCATGGCTGTTGTTGTCCTTACAGCACTCCCTGCATCTCTCACACACCTTCCCCTGCAGACAACTCAAACTAGGTCACTATCGATGGCGTGAGTCATCGGACCCAGCTGGAGCATCTGATGCAGCTGGCTCTTCAGGAATCTGCTCACCTTGGATTCTCTAAACAGTCAACAAGATAAAAAGGCATCTCCTGACAATCATTCAGGAAAAGACACCAACAAAATGCTCTGAGTCCTCTTCCAGAGGAAAGCAGTGATTGTCATCCAAATTTCTAGAAAATTATCAGAGCAAAGGAAAACCCCTATGACTAGATATTTTAATACACATCCTTTGATATTGCATTTTGAAGAGCAACATTTTTTGAAATGAGGAAAATCAAAGAAGCCCAGACTTTTATAATATGACATTTACAATACCACTTACCCATAGCATAGATATAGATTATTTAGGCTTTCTCCAGCAGTCTGGTGCTAGAGAAGACCAGTGATTTCATTGAGCTGTGAATTAGCTCCCACTGAAGTTCTTCAGGAATCAATCACTTCCCAGCAATCCATCAGAAAATACTTTGAATCATAGCAATGGGGAACAAAAATTAGAGATCCTTTCAGCTCTCTAATACTGAAAAACAGGAATCTCATGATAAAATAGCATTTCTACAGCATCAGTGTCAAAGCTTTTCTCAGCTACAAAGGTTGATTACTGAAAATGCTTTAGTAGTGCTCGTGTGACCCTAACCCCAAACCCCAGCCCTTACATATTATGATGCAGATTTCTAGATCTTCACATATTTTTTTTTCATTGAACCCTTGACTGTGCAAGAAATAAACATGCACAGACATGATTCAGGAGAGGACAGTAAATAATTTTTCATGGAATGTCTTTTATCACGCATTGCAAAAAATGAGAAGAGTGGAGAAGCAAACTCTGCTCTATCACATGTTCCACAAAGATTTTCCTTTGCAGGTACCACTAAGTATGTGCCATAGCCATCTGGCTTGGAACATCTTCCTTGGATTTTCAAAAGCCTCCAGTTCCCCAATCTGCAGCTGGACATTACAGTTGCTCAGTATGTTCTGACTCGTTTAAAGCACTCAGAAAAAGCTGCCTCCAATGGGTCAGTCAGAATACAAGGGAAATTCAAGCTCCAACCACCTGTAAGACATGGAAAAAACACTCTCTTCTTGTAGAGGGCTATAAAAGTAGATGTCTTAGTGGCTGTGAAACATCCAGTTAGAGCATCAGAGAAAAAGCCTGGAGAAAGTTCAGTCATCAGAGCAGGGATGAAGGGAAACTCTGGAGAGCAAACAGATAACAAAACCCTAAGTAGCTTCTCCCTGGAGAGCCTTTTTCACTCTGTTCATCAAGTAAGGCCTGAACAGCACTGCCAAAAGCCAATCTGGCCCAAGCCTCCAGTGTAACTCAGTCTGGGCAGGCACCTGACACAAAAACCTTCAGCTCAAACCAGGAAGGTTTGGCAAACTTCTAGCAAAACTAAATCCGAGTTCAATAATAGGAAGCATCATGTAAACTCAGCGATAGCTGACACTACCCACTCTGCTTACAACTCTGCCACCTCTCCAGATAAACCACCAGCTTCCAGCTGCCCACACAGAGATTCATTGAGGCGCCCGGAGGAAAGAACCGCGCTGCTTTGTTCGGGGGAAAGTGTGAAATTTATCATATGCCTTTTATTTTTTGCTTTCCCTTTTTCCCTTACTTCAGACTGACAAGTGCAAATTAAAATTTCACACCCAGCCTCATACAGGGAGCATGAAATTCTGATTTGGAGGGTTTAGGTAGATTTCTCCAGGATTACATGGATAGCAGCTGCCCAAGTCAGTGCCACTGGGCCTGCCCTGGCCAGCCTGCCCTGGCCTTGGGCAAAAACTTCTTGGTGCAAATGTTGAAAGAGGAGGCAATGCAGATGTAGCACTAACAGAATTACATCTTTTTATTATTGGTAATAACAAAACATATTCATACTGGAAAGTACCCTCAGATCAATCAGATTGAGGCCATGGACACTCTATGGAGAGATGTCTGTTTCTCAGTGTCACTGCATCAGAGCCACTTACAGGGTAATCACAGATAATCAGAAGATTCTTATATCTAAACACCTAAAACTTAATAAATGATTAGCACTGAAAACAGATTTTAATGCACCCTTTCTAGGAACAAAAAAGGATTTATTATTTTGGATAAAACATTTTTTAGAAAATACTTATCCTTTAAAGCTTATTGACATTTACGATTTAACAGCAAAGAATGCAATGAACTGATGAGCAAACCATTTAAAGAAATAGGTTGGCTATATTAGCTAGAAATTTTCTGGCACCAGTTCCTATGTTTTAGTTAGTATACACCACATCACAGACATTTAATGAGCTACTTTTCTCTTTGCAGAGAACCACGTTCTCCCCATTGTTTGAGATGATCTAGCACATGGAAAAGAAAAAGGTGGGACTAGAGTAATCTCTCAGTTGTGCTGGTAGATATTTAGTGCAATCTCAATAAACTCAATGTCCTTGAAGAGTTCTGAACCATCACCAGTGTAACTGAAAGAAGTTAATGACTCCAACTCTTAAAAATTCTCCATATGACAAAGACCTAGGAACCCAACACTCACATTATTTAGGAGTTTTGGTTGTCATTAAATTTGATTAACTCTGAAACCCTTATTAATTCAAAGTCCAGATGTGATACTATTCCAACACCACACAGCCAAAACAACTCTGGAAAAAGCATCCCTTGCAGAAAATAACTACACCCAGTGTCAAAACAGCACTGCAGGATTAACAGCGGCCTCCACATTTGAACATTACTTTGTCCCAGTTTTGAATCCATAAAAAACAACTCTGCTCAGTCAGGATGTTTTAATCACTGAGACTTATTTGGGAATACAAACATATGAATAAGAGTCATTCCTCCATCCAACACCACCAAACCACAGCAGAACATGAACTCTGCTCAAGGACACACATTTACTCAGCTGAGGACTCTGCTGCCAAGCTGCCTACCCATTGCTATATTTTTCTTGTTTTAAGGGTGTGGAAATCTTTGTTCATTTAAAGGCATCCTTCTGACTTGTTGTCCTAGATCACTTACCTTCTGGGTGATAATTACCAGTACAAGTACCAGTGTGAGTGCTGGGATAAAGGTGCCTTATCCCAAGCAGAGTTTGTCTTCCCGCAGAGCTAAGTTACACAACAACACCAGCGAGGTTGTATCATTTTAACTACAGGAGGTTACATTAGTACGATTTCTGTATTTACATAAAGATGAAGAAAAAAAATAATGATCTACAGGAACTAAAAAGTACATCTTGATTGAAAGATGGCTGAGACAACCTGATAACAGCTTATATGTCTACAAAACACTGGCACATGGAAGGGAAGGAACTTTTTTAAAGAAGAAAGTGGGGGAGGGGGTTAGCTACAAAGGATAGATTGTGAAAAATTATTAAACTTAGACCCAAGAAAACATTTTTAAGCAGTGAGATCATTTAGACTACAATGTAGGCTCCAAGTGGAAATTGTTGAATTTCTTCCTCTAGAATTCTGCTAAATGAGTTTGAACAATGCACATGAGGGAGTGGTGGGACAGGGGCTTAGGGCGCACCAAAGGACCAAGGAGATCATTTCTGTAGCAGACACAGGACACTGACACTGCTGTACAAATGACTGCAGAGATCTGGAATATTTGGCTTTTGAATGCAGCTTGCATTGTAACTGCATTTCCACAGTTTTGCTTGCACTGAGAAATCATCTGTCCATCTATGGAGGGCAGAGCAGCGCAGGGAGAGACAGCTGTGAGGAGAGCAGTGTGGGTTATAAGTGCAGTGTCCCTCCACAGGGAATCCTGCATTTCTGAGGGTTACACAGAAATCAAGTACATTTCCTGCCCATTTGGTCAGAGGGAGTGGATATGCAGAATAGAAAGTAACAGCCTCTTAAAGACAAGTAAAATTTGAGAATAACACAGTCAAAAAACAGATTGGAAATATCAAATCACTACAGGACTTCGATTTTAATACAGAAAACCATTATTAAATACTCAATGCTAGGACAAAAATACAGTTAGAACAACTAATAGCAAGGCAAATGGCTTACATGAAATAGTCTGACTAAATGCATCTCCATTTCATGTAAACAAAGGCTATTATGTATCAATCTGTCTAATCAAGGACTTATAGCCTTGGTGATAAACCATTTGGACCAAATCCTCAAATTTACTTTTTTTTCCCTTCAGCTAATTATACATTACTTGGAAAATTCAAGCTACATTTCAATGCTGCTTTGATAAGAAAGGCTATAAAATCAAAATAGGCTCTGATTTTGGCCAAAATTTTTCTGTATTTTTCCAGAAGGGAAAAAAACAAAACAAGAAATAGAAAAAAATAAGATATACCTTTGTGGGTGGCCTCCTGCAAAACTGGCAGAAGAAACCCACTGCTTTCCAGTTTCACTTGTATATTCAGACATGTTTGCATAACTTTTGCATTTGGAAAGGATCTTTCATATTTCAGGGGAAGATGGTTCTAGTAAGAAAAAAATTCTTTACCCATAACAACTTCCTTTTGTCTTCTCCATTCTGAATTTAGCAAAGAAAGCTTCATCTCGTTCAACAACACAATCCAAAACCCACTGAAACTTCATTCTTATCAAACATTATCCTAACAAAGCCCTTGCCAACAGTTCATCCTTGAGACTAAGGTTTTGACATTATTTTGCTCACCTAGGTTTTCTCCTGCTTCTGGTCCGTATCTTCCCAGAAATTTTGCCCAGGTGGAATGAGGGAATGCTGGCTGTTTGCCTCACATTTCTAGCTGTCCAAATGCCTGACCAAGCTACAGGAGGTGTTTTGAACCACTCCTCCAAGGAAAAGTACTGACCACGAGGTAACCAGCTCCAGAAGCCCAGTAAATCTGGTGCAGCTGCAAGGTACTGAACAAGTGAGCCACACACATAATCAGTAAATTTGGGACCTCCTTCAGTGTTGTCTCACATGTTAAGAGCATGCTCTGCAATCTCCTGAGCACATGCAGCAACCAGGATGTAACTGGTATGTACTGGGATTACAACATGTAGGTGGACCAGTGCTGCAGCATATGCAGCACACCGAATCCCACTCTTGCATATTAAATCCCACACAACTTGGATGCTGCAGATTCACTCTGGTCAAAGCACACACAGATCCCTTTTTGGAAAATCCTGACAGAATGATGATCCACAGAGCCTGACAGATTTGTCCAAGTCCTATTAAAAAATCCATCAAATATCAGGTGACACTGAAATTTTTCATGCAACTCAATCATTTAGCAATAAGTATATGGACTTCTTGCAAGATACAGCTAAATCAGCAAACAACAACACTTCAGATTGGAAGGCAGATTGGAAGATTCAAGTATCTTGACACTGCCTAATTAAGCTATGCTGCTTTTCACACCAGGACTGCCGGCAGAAGGTAAAACATATTGCAAGCATACAGCTCTCTGTACAACCAGACACTAAATGGCACTCCTGCCTTGCTTCCTCACTCCTCTCTGTGCCGTTCCCCCTTGCCTGCCCACCATGCTGGCAGGGAAGCATTGCACAGGGCACAGAGCTGCTCCTCCCCAGGGAGCAGGTGAGCTGTGCTGTCCTCACCCAGCCTGCCTGGGAGCCAACAGGAGCCCTCGGCTGGGCTGGCAGGGGCAGGGCATCGCATGGCCACGCTCGAAGCAAAACTCTAGGGAGTGTTCTCCCTGCAAAGGGCAAGAGCCTGGAGCAAAGGAAGCACCTGCAGCCATGGTGCATCTTTAGACCCCTCTGCAAAGGGAGAACAAGTCCCAGCTGGAGTTCCACAGCAGCCTCCTATTCCAGCCTGAGGTCAGCACTTCCAAGGGAAGGGAATTCACCCAGAGCTCTTGGCAGTGTTTCTGAAACATCCTGTTAAGCACTTTATGTTTTGGTTTTTTTAAGAGTCAAATGTGAAATAAAATGAATTCCAAGGGCTTGCACTGTCATTAAAGTGACTGTGAGAGGGAGAAACAAGAGGGAAACAGCTAATGGAAATACAGATGTCAGACCAGGAGCTTCAAAGTCTGTAGGTGCCTTCTGATTCTCCCTTCAGATCCTGAAACCAACAAAATTGTCCTCTTGAGATCCTTTCCATAAAGGTTGAAGACAGTGATTTCTCCTGGGTATCTGAAGAACGTGAAGCTTGTTTTTAAAAACTTGAACTATTTACCTTTATTATGAAGGAAGTGAGAAAGGTGTTTGCAGGTGACAATGCCCTCTGGAAGAATGTGGAAGGGCCAATAGTGCAGGATGTTTCTGGTGTTAGTGCCCAGGGAAGTGTATTTCTACCCTTTTTAGCTATATCAGAATTAATAGGTGCTTTGCTTGGATTTAATGGATATTTTGGGATTTGGGGAGCAAGGTTTTGTGTTTTAAGCCAAATTTGCCCATGAATGAGAAATTCTTCTAAATGCTGACACACACAATATCAAGTTTTTCCAACAATTTCACTTTAAATTGGGAGAAGGAAAAATGAGTGCAGTAAAAGGCCTCATGCAACATGACATCTTGGCATAAAGTGGTTAAAATACTGAGAGGGCATGATGGGCTCCTTGGAAGATGTGGATGACAAGCCTGAAAGATACTAGGATATCTGGGAATCATGGGAATCACCAAGACATCACCTGGAGACCTAAATTAGACAAATTGTTGTTAAAAAACAAACAAACAAACAAACAAACAAACAAGTGACTTAACTGGACAAGACAAAAAGAGAGGAACTGGAAGGACAATCAGTAAAAGCAGAGTTGATGAATCAAAATTTTAGACCTCTTGCAGCTACACAGTAGAGCTGAAATAATTTTGGTGAACCGAAGAAACATACAGAAGCATAGCCCAATGTGAATTCAATCAATTATTGAAATCAGCTGAGAATTTTTCAGAAAATGGGAGCAGAGGGATGAAAAGATACTTCTACATGCACACAAAGCAGTGATTTTTGGAAAGCAGTATGGGAAAAGAAGGCACTACGTAATTCCTGTAAATTGGATTAAAAACAAAGTATGAATGGAATAATGAGATTTAGCAGAGCAAAGTGCATATCCAAAGAGAGAGCTGTACAAAGAAAATTCAGAAAATTATTTAATCAGAAAGCACAAGGAGGAATAGAGGTGCAATTGTTACTGACAGAGTTTAACAAAATCAGACCCCACCTCTGAATGCATCTAACAAATGCTGGAGGAAGGTGCACCTGGCCAGGTGAGAGAAGAAAAACAGTGCTCATTAAAACAAAAAGGATCAGCACTGAAATCCCATGACAAATAACTTTGTCACTTCTGATCTGGAAGCTTCTTATCTGGTTCGTTAATGACAAATTGGCTGAACTGCTTGAAACTAATGATGTGTTTCTTGACATAAGGGAGGGTATCCACAAAGCATAAGCAGGGAGGAAAAAACCCATCTCCTGGTGGCCGAGCTGCTGAAGGCAGGAAAAAACTCTGCCTGAATTCTGAGCAAATGAGATGAATGGGTATGACATTGTCACAAGTCTTTGTGTCCTAAGTGGTGAAAGCACATCTGCCACAACTGGGAAGTAGCACAAGGCACACAACCTCTGCAAGCTCTACAGAGGGAAACCAGGGAAAAATAAATATATTTTCAAAGTGGTTCTGATAACTTTTCCTGAACAATGAAAGATGCTGCTGCCTCTCAATAGACATAAAAGGAATGTTAGAAAGCAAGCTCCTGTGTAGTGTAGCTTCATTAGGAATATCTGGGTCCATTCCATCCTGTCCATCCATACACTCCATCATTAGCAATACACAGGTCATGTTCTCAATGCTCAATTCTTAACATAACTTCAAGTTACAATATCTCAAAGTAAGTCATAAAACTAGAAGGTACAAAATTAATCTAAACAGAAGTAAAGACACTTTGCAATTCAGGAAAATTCAGACATCCAGTTTCCCACAGCCTTGTACTGGGTCTGCCCCCACTACACTCACTGGGAATTTTTCCATTAAAATCAGTGTGAACAGGATCAAGTGCATGGCTTGGCTGAACTCTATCCACTTGCCAACCAGTAATTTATTATTACAAAGGCAGTTCCCAGAAAATGCATTCGTATAAGGTCTGTGAGAATTAGCCATCACATAGCACGCTTTGCCTACAGGGATTTTGAAAAAGATTCTGAATTTATTTGGTGGGAGTACAGTTCCACCTCACATTGCAAAGACATAAAGTTCTCCTTTAAAAAACTTCAAAAAACTGAAATAATCTTGAGAAAGAAACGTGGCCCCTCCTAGCTAAGGGGATTCTTTCTTCCAAAGATTCTTGGAAATGTCTCCACCATCACTTCAGAGACAATCAGGTATTCCAGTTGTCTGACCTGAGACCCACCAGGTCTGTAAATCCTACCAGTGCAATCAATCTGATCTGCAGCAAATCTCCAGGGCTGAGACACACCAGTTTCCTTGCAGGGAGTGCTCTGCCCTTTGTCGGAGCTTTTCTCTGGGGTTTCAGCAGCACAAAAGAACATCCAATTCTCTTCAGGATGTCTGGTAAGAGGCTCCCATGGGGAACAGCGAGCAATCCATCATTGTGGAACCAGTAAAGACCTCTACAGAGATCTAAGGCTTCACTGATTCAGGCTATGTGCCCTTCCCACCCAAATCCCACCTCCATCATCAATGACCAAAGGACCACCTCAGGCTCCCCAAAGCCTGTTAGCACCTGGAATTAAAGCATTATAAGAGTTCCTACAGCATTTTTGCAATCATCCCACCTCTATTCCACACCCAGCCACAAGTACAAACCAGATCCACAGCCAGAAACCAGCAGAAATTAACCCCTTGGGGCTGGCACTTGGTGTTACTCATCACCAGTGGAGTCTTAGACAAAACTTCCACTTAACTTTCAAGCCCCAATTTTATTCCAAAGCCTGTGTTTTCTCCTCTGCATATTGTTGCTATGCTGTTACCTGCACATTTTGCAGTAGACTGATAGATTTTGCCAGTCTTCCAAAAATATTCTGCTTCAGTAATATATGACCTGCAGGTTAATACCTTAAATTCTACAACGAGTTGCCATGGAAATGTCAATACCATCCATTTCTCTGCACACATTTAATTGGGATATCCTAGAAAAATACCTGAAAATTTTGTAATTATATTCAAGTCACCTTACAGTGACTCAAAATCAGATTTTCCCCTTTTCTTATAGTTTACGCCATTGAAGTTGGAGCAGCACTTTTGGGCTTCCTAGGACATTTAATACTCTTAGCTAGAGCCTTTGGGCTGCTTTTTTGTAACCATTTCATAGTTTAACAAGTCTCCAGAGACTCTGCTAAAAGAAAAACAAAGCAAAAAAACTTCAGCTTGCAAGTAGAATATAAAGTTAACATTTATGATTTTCAACTTGCTCTTTAGTCAACACTTTCTTAAGAGGGACTGAGAAAAGGCTACATTGAACTGGCAGAAAGAACAGCCAGCAAGTCTGTGAACAAGGACTCAAGCAGAGATTTAATCTATAGCTTTAGACAATATATTATTTTAAGCTCAGACCCCTAAAAGATCTGATTTCCCAACCTCAAGAAATAAATTTTTTGATGCATTGAAGAAAAAAATCTGCTTTAAAAGCCACAAAACAAATAGATACAAGCCCCAAATATCTAGGGTTTGGCATCCCCAGTTTCATTGTGAATAAAATGTAAACGAGAGCTCTGTAAAATGAGATCCAAACTTTTGCCCTGCTCCACAGGGAAAAAGGCATGCACAACTGCAATGTGTTCATTACTATATATAACAGGGTCTCTAAAAATGGAAAACCCTAGAAAGAAAAAAACCCAGTATGATGAATGTACTGTGAACACTATGATCTAGCAAAGCTCAATTAGACAAACAGGATTGCTGCCCACTCAGCAACAACAAAACACAGCTCATAAGATGTAACTCTCAGTGCCTGATAATTTCATATATTTTAATAGTCAGGCAAGGGCAGTTTCTCATGTCACTGTTTAGCTACTGTTGCTACCAGTCACACCAGTTGCTTTCCCATGACGTGACCTGAGCTTGCTGATCTGTGGAACAATGGCATTTCTAAACTGTCATGAGTTCCCACATCCAAAGACACATTCAAAAACTTGCACCACTTAAAACCACACCACCTATTTATTCCTAAAGTATTTCATTAAAAAGAAATAAAAGAGACAGAGGAAAAAAAAATGGTTCATATTCATTTAAAAATTAAAAAAAGCCCTACAGCAGCAAGGTAAACTTTCCCTGCTAAGCATGCAAGGTGGTTTTTGAAAAAGGTGCAGGGAGGGGCATTTTGGAGGCAACTGATCAGGCACAAAACGTTTCTCAGTGTATCTCACCACTCACGATCTGCAAGCACCTTCAACAACTGCAGTATGCCTCCACATGTACCACAGGAAAAAAGATCTCCTTGGCAGGCAAACAGACATGGTCACAAAGTGCACAGATACCTGACAAGATTACAAGTTTTAAAAATTCCCTCAGGTGGCAGTTCATAGAAACCACCATTAGGCTTGTCTTTTCAGGTTACTTTTAGGACTGAGCATGTCTTATGTGCGACTCGTTCTTTGGGTAAAAGAATCCTTCCTCAAATGTTCTGTAAATAATCACTCCAATGTTTACAAAGCTGTGATTGTTGAAGCAGTGCTAAAATATTAGTGTTACCAGGAAAAAAAAATAACCCATGTCTCTTAAAACTGGCAGTCTGTAATGACCAAACCCTGCAAAGTGGAGCAGAGCCCAGGGAAATGAGTTTTGTTCCAAGGACAACTGTCTGGAGCCCAGCTGTACTAAAGGTGATGCTCAGCACTGCAGGGCTCCTGCAGCAGGACAGCAGCAAGGGACTGTGGAGCTGAGCCACCAAGGACCACTGCTCCCAGCTCCTCCCTTGCACCTGCTCCTGCGGGATTTTTGGCTGCCTTTCCTCACACACCCACCAAAAGGCTGCTGAGAAACCTTCCCTGAAAACTGCCTACCTGTGGAACTGTCAGCTCTGAAGTGGAAATAAAACCCATCCCTAACCCCCTCACCATCCAGATTGTGATTTATAATTTTTCCCCTTGAAAGCAGCACACACTGACGGGCAGCCGAGCCGTGCCAGATGGTCCGAGCACACACAGAGAGCTGGAACAAGGAAGCGACTGCACAAAAACTCTGAGATAAAAGGAAAAGCAGAGCTGCATCTCAGGCTTTTAATCAAAGAACTTGCTGAAAAATGAAATACACAGTATTTAACCCATTAACAAGCACTGCAGTTCCATGAGCTGAGCAACAATATCACATAGAAAATTAAGGACCTGTTGGTCTGCAGGAGACTTCACCTTCTGCATGGGGATGGGACAAGTGGGCACCAGAACCAGGTGCCAGTCTCTGAGGGTCTCTTTCAAGACACGCAGCCAGTGGAGCACAGGGTCTCCACAGGCATCAAGCAAAGCAGTGCAGTGACTCAATTGCCTGCCTTGGCTCTGTTGGAACATCCAACACCTTCCAGCTGGTGGCTGCATTCCTTCCAGCAGTGAGGCTCAGATAGCAACAGCTGTCAAGAGACTGTGGCCAGTGAGAGAGAGGACTGGTCTGTCATTAGCATGGTGTTACACTGGTTTAAACCAATTACCAGACCATGCCTTTGCTCTTATTACAATAGTAAAGTTTCAGTAATGAAGTATCAGAATGCTGGTGCATGCTGATGTGTGCAGGCAGTTTTGCAGGGATCAAGAAAACACCTCTGTACTAATAAAAAGCCATTCTTTGGCTTGAAAACACATCATGGTCCTAGCCAGTCCTGCTGACAGACCATTTGTAATCTAATATGCAAATATTAAGTAAAACAACTCCTGAGGTTTATATTCAAATGAGCAAAGACATTTAAATTCAAACTATTACCAGCAAGCATGTACATGGGACTTTATGATCTACACAGTTTGGAACAAAATATTTAGAAAAATAATTATAAATCATTTGTAGCACAGTCATTTAGAAAAATCAGAGTTTGCACTCATAGTTTGCAGTAACAGTTTCTGCTACTGCTTTATCCCACTTATCCCACTGTTTCAAAACAGTGTTTCTGCTCTATGGAAAAGCACAAATTTTCAAGAAGAAATTCATTCACTACTGTTACCAAACTGCAGATTCAAAGCAACTGTAATCAAAAATGTTGCTGTTTTTATCCTGGGCTAAGACACGCCTGCCTTTTAGAATTTCAGGAAAGCACAGGGGAAAGGAGCCTTGCACTAGCTGAAAAGAAACTTAACACTGCTGTTGCTTGTTCTTCAAATGAAAGTTATTTTTACCTAAAAAGTCCAAGCAGCCCCAAGCACTGCTTGGGGAACTCAAAACACAAAAAGCACAAAAAAAAAAAAAATAAGGAAGAGTCACAAAATGGATATGGAAAGTTATTACCCAACACAGGCTTTAGCCACAAATCAAGGCTGGGCAGACGAGGCACCTAATTCGTACCAACCACCGGGTTACCACAGGTGCACTGCCCACCTCCTGCAGAGTGTAACACATGCTTGGCTAAAGCATAAACACCCGAGGAGCACGAGCTGCCCTGCTCAGCCCTGCACTGACACACACCAGAGGCAGAATCTGGCCCAGAAAGCTTCATCCTCCTCTCACCCTCTCTGTGAAAGGCAGCAGAAATGCTCTGTGTCCTCCAGTTCACCCAGCAGCAGTGCTGGTGAGCAGCAGTGCCTGCCCTGCTAAGCTCCCGCAGCACTGCCGTGTCCCACTGACCCACACAGGGGGAGGCAGGACAAGCACCAGTCCTGGCTATGGGATTAGGGCAGGGGGAAGAACAGCTTTTAAAGGGAACAGTGCATAATGCAGGGATTCAGTACATTGTATCATGCATAACTCCACCTAAAGAACAGCCCTTTAGCTCAGGCAGTGGCTTTTTCTTTGAAGGTGCCCAATGACGACTGCAGCGCCGGCTGTGGGGCACTGAAAGGTTCTCCTATAAACCAGCATTGAGCTCATGAGCAACACAGGGGTGTAGGGATGTATTTGGTGGCAGAGAGGGAAATGAGTGCAGAGAAAGGCCAAGCCATTTGTTTCTCATTCTCCAGCTGGGCTCACACCACCACAAACACAGAGATCCTTCCAGTGCCCTTTCTGTGAGCACCAGGATACCAGCACCACACAGCACTGCTGCTCTGGCCGGCCCACGAGGAGAACACAGCTAAGGACAGCCAGAACCAGCTGGAATACATTTTTCATCCTTGGACCACTTCACAAAGCCTCATATGTGGCTCTCCTGTTGTGAGAAATGATAGAAATGTAGATGTTTGAAGGATATCCATCTCTCTTGCAGCTTTGGGCTAACCCATCGCTTTCACTTGATGATGTCTTTCAACCTCATCAAACCACTGCACCATCATTATCTGGGACAGCAGACAAAATTTATGCCACTTTTTGTCAGAAAACATTTTAAACTGAAAACGCTTGTCAGCGTTTTCTACTAGAGCTTATTTTAGTGATGCCTACCAGATGCTATTTTGTGTATTGTTATTAAACACAGAGTTTGAAGCCCATGGTACAAAACAGCAAACACTACATGCTACCCATATTTTTGAATTCTCACTTTCAGAATCCATCTCCTAAACAGAGATACAGGTTGCAGAATACTTTCAATTTGTCAGGACAGAATATTAAGGTCTTCCTGTGAACAAGTTTCTCCCTCTTTGAGCTTGGCAGGACCCGCTGGATCCTTGCCATCCTCTGTTTTTCTCAGCAGGTTGGACAACACGAACACAGCTTGTAAATAAACAAACCCCAACAAGATGACACTTCACAGAAAAACACACCAGTGAATGTGAAATTGCAGAAACCTTGTGGGTGTGCACATGCATTTTCATAAGCCAAACCTCCCCACACGCCTGTGGGCGGCTGCACACCCTCACACATGAGAGCTCTTGCTGGGGCTCTGGAGGCAAAGTCTGACTTCCCAACTGCTGCTCCAGTGAACTCTGCCCTTCCACGGGGCTCTTCCCAGCAAGACACAGGGTCAGCTTGCAGTGAAAACAAGGTTTATGTTACTCTTGTCCAAAAGGCAAATATTTTCTTCTCTCTTTCCTCCCAGGAGACTGAGAAGCTAAATCCATTAAGGATGGTGAGATCAATGGATATTAGAAGGAAGAATAAAAATGAACTTTAATGAAATCTGCTGAAAATGTTTTGTCTTTATAAACAAGTGTTGACTAAATGTAAACAAAACCAAGTGATTAATCAACCTCAGTTTCACACACCTCCAAAGCTGAATTGACAGAAGGATGTGAAAAGTAAAATGAGTGCTTTCTCCAGAAAGCATCAGAGCTGATAACAAAAATTTTGCAGGACTATTCATATGAGAACTGGAAACCTTTTTTATAGACCAATATCAGCTTTATTATCATTTTGTTATATTTAGCAACATTTGGTAATATTCAGCTCCAGCTGCAAGCTGTTCTCAGCAATCATTCTGGAAAGCCTTATAGAGTTTGAATTTAGCAGAGAAGCTAAAATGAACTCATCAGTTGAGAATTAAATGAATTTTATTTTTACATTAGCTGTCGATATAGGCAAATCAGTGATATTTAAACAAGTACAAATAATTAAGTAGTTCACCCTTAATCGATGCATATCTGAATGGAAGTAACTTGCTCCAGTAACTTGCCTCATAACCACAACAAAAACCCATTCAGAATAAAAAAACCATTTAGCCTAAGGCACATATCTGAATTCCACTGAAATCAATTTAAGTACCTGCTCAAAGCTGTGCCTGCACTGAAGTGTTTCCTCAAAGTCTACGTGGATCCCAAGCTGCCTAATGAGAAAGGCAGGGACAAATACAGAAACTATTATATTGTCCCTGTATTGCAGGAAGATAATAATAGTTTTGGAACAGTTTATTCCAGTTTAGTGGGGTGTGTGGGAGAGGGAGATGACAGCTCACTGCCAGGAACCCATAGTGGAGCTGGACCAGGTGGCAGCTTTGTTCCAGCTCCAGGCCACCCCACCAATTTTTACCTCTGTACAAGAGGATTGATGTTCCTGGTGAAACAAAATGCTGCAGCAGCTACAGATTTGATATCATGAAGATATAATCATGAGAAACTAATGAACGTTCAATCATTCTAGAAGCGATTTAGAGCACCTGGAAAAAGGAGATGTTTAATTAAAAGAAAAACCCTTTGAAGATGCAACATACTTCCCAAAGCACTCCAAAATTCAAAAAAAGCCCACTGCAAAGGTAGCCCACACAGCTTTGCTGTGGTCCTGATATGCATATGCCTCACCACGCATCTTTAGTTACATGAGCACGTCCTCCATCAAAAAAACTGAGAAAAATTACTGATACTAAGAAAAGAGAAATTCAATTAATTTCACAATAATTTTATTTCCAGGCAAAATGAAACTGGCTACCCCAGAAGCACTGGGTGGGTTGACTGACACCATTCTGTGGCCCAGCTAAGGCCACCCACTGAGGAAGTCCATGGCAAAACTCCATCAGCTCTGGAGAAAAAGAAGCTATTCCTTGCATTTCCCATCAAGTACATTTAAAAGCATTGTTCATTAGCCTTCACCTAATCATCCCACCTGATTTACTGCACTGTAATAAAAGTAGAAACCTTTAGATTTTTCCCCAAAATTACTGCAAGGATCTCATTTGCCTGTGCTAGCTAAAAACAGCCTCATCAGCTGTAATGCAGATGGCTGGGAAGGGTGACATCCCATGGCCAAAGACCACTCACTCTCTGGAGCCTTGTTTTTTCTGTGAGTGTATAACCTTGCTTTTGAATCAAAAGCTGACTTGCAACTGAATTCTCAATCTTCCTCTTCCCAGAAATCCCCATGAATCTGCAATGTGGAATTCAGGGAAAACCCAGGACAGGAGAGAAAGACAGATGTATTTATCATGCACAGATGATGTAGGAAGGAGACAAAAAATATTGTCATCAGAGTCTTCCTGACTGAAAAATAAGGGAACAGTAATTAATCAGCAAGAGTGCAGGTTGAGAGGAAATATTGATTGGATTTGGAGAAACTTCAGTTTCCTGAAGAAACTGCTCCTCTGCAAAGGTAACCAGGAAAGTTTGTGTAAATTAGAATGGAAACCGGCCAGCCAGCAGCTGAGCTGAATCATTTCAGGCAATCCAGAAAAATATACACCAGATGCATGTTGGTTTCTAAAGAGTAATTTAAATACATTAGTAAATCAATGGCATTGACAGTTTGATGGACTATGATGGAGGAATCTTCCTCTGAAATATCATCTCCAAAACCTGCAAAGCTCTGGGAAGTGAGTTGTTACAACTTTATTATATTTTTAACTTTCATCTTTTCAAAAAACTTCTAGAGTGTGGTTGTTTCAGCTTAAATTTACATGGGTTTCTCTCCTGCTGAATTGGCCCCTAACTTTTCAGGGTTCCTAAAAATCAAAGAGTGTTGTCCTTTTCCATGGAGGAGGGCCAGGGGATGCCAGTGACAGGACTGAGGACCAGCTCTGCTCTGATGAGATTTGGGTCTGTCAGGAAGAAGCTGGCTACCACTATTGAGTAGAAGCAGCAAATTATTTCTGTCTTTTTACCTAACTGGCATGTGCTTATGCAAGGGGGGTTTTAGAGCCCCTCAATGTGAAAAAAAGGAAACAGTTGAAAAATTTACAAAAAAAAAATAAATTATGGGGTTTCCCCCAGAAAGGACATCACAGGGTCACATTAAATGATCACATCCTTCAGCACCAAGGCACAACCCCTCTGCAGGTCTGACCTCCAGGAATCCCAAGTATTGCCATGGGAAGGGGTCACAAGTCTCCAGCAGAGGCTGTGGGTTTGTCCACCCTGTCAGCCTGGAGCTATCCATGATGGGACTTGTGTCAGACAGCCTTGGGCCATTCCAAGGGATTTAACTGGCACTTACAGAAACAACAACTTTCTGGTTTAGGTACACTTGGGGAGTTACCTTACTGTTTTCATCAGTAATAAACTGTTCTTGGCTAAGGTCATCTTTCATCTGCACAGTAAATAAAACTGTCACTGAAGCTGAGTTTCTGTTTCTCATCAATCAAGTAATACAATAAAACTCACAGCATTGTATTTAAACAATGATTTTTAGAGAAAAGTCAAACCTTAAGGAAGTTTTAATATAATCATTTCCTCTCAGCTGATCAACATAACAGACACAGTAATTTAGCTGGGGAAATGTGATATTAAAGCTTACAAGCCTGATAATTAGATTGCCTTTAGAGGCAAAAATCAAGCTGGCTTTCCAGGCCTCATCATAACCATTAATTAAATACTTACCATCTCTTCAGTTAACATCCAAAGAACGTTTAAGCAAAAACCCAGCAGTTTCAAGAAAAAACAACCCACTCTAGCTCTTCTATTTAATTCCAGTTCTCTTATGTTGGTAGTTTTACTGCTATCGAGAAACATTTCACCTGTTTGTAAGAAGGAATTCAACTGGAAATATTAAAATATGTTCAACATGCTGCTTATTTTTATCTAGAGGAAGATAAATTATTATATGTATACAAGCACTAAAAGCAGTTGCCAGAGAAAATGGGATTTATTCTCACCCCACCTGCAATATTTCAGCAACTACATGAAAATATTTCTCTTTCTGAAACAATTAGCCTAATTTGTAGTGAGCTCACACAGACTTTCACAGTACTACTCTGCTGAAGATTATTACTTGCCTAAAATACGATGCTTATGTTTTTCCAGTTCATTAACAAATAGCATTGTTTGAGAGGGGAAGACCAGGCAGAAATATTACACCCCATAGTCTGTGATTCCCCCAAACACCAGATAATCCCACACCAGTCAAAACAAATGAGTCAGGTTGCCAAAACAAGTAGTTACATTTCCCCATCTTCTGATAATGTTTTACGTAAATGCAGAAGTAAACCTGGCACAGTCTGAAATCAGGGCAGGGCAGATCTCCCCCAGCACATTCCACTTCTCAAAACCCAGCACGTCAGCAGAGCCTTCATAACACGAGGTGCACACACCAGGGTTTAGGAGGCTGTGGGGTTTGTTTATTTATAATTTTTAGATAGATAGAATAAAATCTCAATTTTTTTAATTGTAGCATAAAAGATAGATAACAGTGCATGGAAAATGCTAGAAAAACCCTGCTACCCAGTCCATCTCACTGCATCTGTTGACATAATCTACAATTTCCATGGTGCAGAAAATGTGAATTTTTGGTTGATTTTTTTTTTTCTTTTGAATCCACACTCCCAAGCAGTCAATGGATCTTCCATTAGTCCTGGCCATCTTTTGTGGAGTTCAGCTGCCCACCAGCCTCAGGGACCTCAGTGCCCCTTTCCTGCAGCCCCATGTTGGAGATCTCTGCCTGGGCAGCCATGGGGAATGCACACTGACTTGGGGTACCAACAAGCCACCCTCCAAAATAACTGCATTTAGTAGCAAATCCCAAACCCTCACACCATGTGAGGGCCAGCGTGGCCACTGCCCACTGCAGGCCCAAGACCCTGAAATGGTGACTGACCCTCTCAACTCCAAGTTCATGGAGTTTTCAATTCCTTCATCTCCTGTTTTGCTGAGGAGAGAACAGCTTGTCCTATTTCTTGTGAAGAGAGTGCCAGAGATAGGAATATTTATAAGGAATTTGTATATATCTATCCAAACCAAAACATTCAAAAATCATGACTCATAATCCCCTCCCAAATCATGGGATTAAATTAACATATCATGGGATTTTGAAAGATGCTGTTTTAAAAAGTATGGAATACATAAACTTTGTGTCACGCATTACCTTAAAATATTTACACAGCCAGAAACTACAAATTTTTATCAGCAGTTAAAAGAACCAGAAGCTCACCTAGGGGAAAAAAATCATCACATATTCATAAGATTCCTGGAGGCTGGACCTTTAAAAATAGTCCAAGTGTTACAATTCATCACATGTAAATTTATGGGATTTGGCAACAATGCAGTTGTCTCCAGGGATGTTGGAAAGAGAGGGAGTGTTCTTGGTTAACCTTTTTTTTTTTTTTTTTTAATAGATACAGCATGCTGAAAGTGCCCTACTAAGTATTTCCTAACTCAGCCCATCGATCAGTTTAGAGCACTATGGAAACACACAGAAGAGTGTGCTTATCAATGCCAGATCACTAAATATTTTGGTGTTTGTTAATCAAAACTCGATGCATTCTGGAAGAAGACCAAGTGGAAAATAAAATTACAATTTCTGAAAGCACATCCTGCCCATGCCTTTTGCCTGGAGCAATCAGAGGTGGGAAGCCAGGTTTAATAAAAAGTAGAGAACAAACCATTTTTGAGTGGTTGTTCACTTTTTTTTGTTAAAGGCAAAGACAAGTTCATGGAAAAAAATCCCCTTTACAGTATCACTTTTATTTCTACTGATTTTTGGTAACAGTGGGGTTTTTTCCCAAAATAAAAACTAATCTTTAATTAAGTTTAAAAATCAAGAAGTGAGGGGCTGGAAGGGAAGATTACTACCCTTAGCATTTTCCCCTTAGTTTAAAAGTTTGAAATATCACAACTCTTCCCACCCATGCCCAACACCTGCTGCTCCAGACAAGGTCACTGCTGCCCCTCAGCCCAGCCCGCACCAGCTCAGTCTCCCTTTTGCTTTTCAATCCCACAGTGCTGGCTGGGGGCTCTGATTACTTTGGGCCTTTTTATCAGGGTTTACAAACGCCAGCCCTGACACAGGGGAGGTGACAGACACCGAGTCTGGTGGCATCAGACATGGCATGTGGCTCTGCTGCCAGGTGCAGGCTGCCCCCCCAACGCTGCTCTCAGAGCTCCTCGAGCAGGTACCAGGTGCCAGTAATTGAAGCTGATCTACAGTTTGTGCTTTTCTGTGTACCAGACTCCTACTCCTGAGGAATATTTACCATCCAAAACCAAAAATACTGCCATAAGGTGTGAACAACATCGAGTCTCTTTTGTTTTAAGAGGAAACACAGTGAGCGGTGGGTATTTTCCAACATGCAATAATTTTGTAAACATCTACTAATAGAGCAACTTCCATCATATCTATCACCCAAGCCTTCAGGGATTCAGACTCCTGCAATACCCAGTGATTAAAAAGGTAACCAGAAGAACCCAGAAAAGCACTGTGTCAGTCACAAAATTCATGGGTCATTTCTGAAGGGGAGAAAAAAAAGTTGGTTGAATGCTATTGTTTGCTTTCCTTTTAATCCTTGTTCCAACCTGAACACTGAGAAATTTATATCATTCATGTGGCCCTAATTTCCCTGCCTCACCCCTGTGGCTCTCTGTTCCTTCCTTCCTATACTTGAAACCCCATTATACTGAAATAGGATAATACTAGGGTATGAGTGACAAATAACTCTGCAGTTTGGTACACACATTTGGAACAAAAATGTAGCTATTTTGTTGTTTCCACTCAAATGACCCAGTTAATTTCAGTGTTAACATCAGCTGTCAAAACATCCACTTAGCAGATTTGCATCCCTTATTTATTCAGAAAAAAAGGTGCAATAACCAAGCAGTTATCAGAGAAATAGAAAACATTACACAGAATGGGTGTTTATGTTTAATTCTTGTTATTCCATCACTGTCTATCACATACTTAGTACATTAAATTCCACATTTGGCAGCACATAAATAAATCAAGAAAGTTTGTGTTCATACTGAAGATACCATTATTTTCCTTTTGGGACTAATCCAGTCCAGTGAAGACACTGTCAATGAAGCCCATGTACCATGTACTTGGCATCCTTGCTGCAACCTTCCAACACAGCCTCAGGGAGCTCACCCCAAAATCCCCACTCTAGGAAGTTGTGCCCCTTGGCAGAACCCGGTGCCCCTGGTCTGCAGCCTCTGACATTTGCTACCACAGGGAAAGCAAAGCCAGCACTGCCACCTGTCCCAGCAGGCACAGCCACCTCTGCACTGCTGTGTCACCCACCCTCTCCTTCCTCTGCTCTGACCCAGGGCTCAGGGAGACACACGACTTTATGTTGGCCATCTCTGGAGCCAAGGAAACTCTTCCAAGCAAAGACAGGGCCACCATCCCGGAGACAATTTTGGCTGCTGTGATGTTTGCTTAGCCCATACAAAACATTCAACTCCTTCCCTACTTTTCCCTCCTTGGAGGGAGAACACATTTCCACTTTGAAGGATAAAAAACCCAGAGGTAGCAGATCACACTGGCTACTTGCCTTCAGCTCACTTTGTCCCATAGCCTGCCTTACCTTTGTACTCGGTATCCACGTTCTCAACAGGAAGCTGCTTCCTGGCAGCTGCTCTGCGATAGACCACGTGTGTTCTGCCTCCTCCCTCCTCCTCCTCCTGGGCCCCCTTCTCCAGGGGTTCGATGAAGAACTCGTCCTTGTCCGTGCGGATCATGCCAGCCTGCAGCGACAGGGCACAGATTGAACACTTTGCATTACTGCACATACAGCAGAGGCTGGGAGTAAACAGTTACAATATGCTTAAGCACACTTTAATGCTCTCTAGAGAGCAATTAGGATGCAGAGAGAAAACCAGGTGAATTCTTTATTAGAGCAAAATGAAGCATCATTTTCCCAACTTGACAAGAAAGGACAAAAGGTACAAGCCTGAACCAAAAGGGCTTCTCCTTGAGCCACGTGAGCCAACTATAGGTCTAAGAACCTGTCTACGAAATAACCCTCTCTATTAAAAACAGCTAAAATGAGAGTTACTATGACCTTAGCTATCCATCAGGCCCAGACCACTCCAGTGTTTGCTATTTCTGTTGAATCAAGGATCAGATTGATGCCATAAGCTGGTCCTGATGTGCAGCTCAACAGTCAAAAGATGTAGAGTCAGCCTTTCTGTTTAGAAGCAAGATAGAAAACTACTGCATCTTACATTCAGGCACCTAAGCTTTGTGATTATTCCCCCCTTGACACAAAGTGTTCAGCCAACAAAAGAATCTTTCAAGAATTAGCCACAACTAGTTTGAGTGTCAGTTGTGCATTGTTAAAAAACCCCAAGCTTATTCAGACCAGACACCCTGGTATGAAAAAAGAAATTTGCACTTCTACAGAGCACCTCAAAGGAACCTCTTCCAAGCAATTTTCATTATGTTCAGGGGAAACCCTTATAAAGACTGAAAACTTTAAAAAAGAAAAGGACTTTTCACCATCTTTATTCAGGTGAAACAACTTGGGCACCTGGATCACCTGGGCTTGTCTCCTCTTGCACTGCTGCCCAACTGCAGGAGGTCACAGCAGCCAAGAGCTGCTTGAAGAAATGGTTGGCTTGAATCAATTTTTTCTGCATGTTGGCACATGTGTGTTTGAGAACTTCAGCTAGTGAACTCTCAGCTTGCAGACAGAAAGTCCTACTATTAACACAAATGAAATTGCTCCAGACCCAACCTTCATAAGATCCTTCATCCATTCTTTCCCACTCTGCCCAGTGATGATCCTGGAGACACTGCAGTTTCAAACTTGGCCCTGTGACACTCTCCATTTTGCTATCTGAGCTTCTGGGAACCTAAATCCCCTGTTCAGTGAAGCCCTACCTCAAGCTCCCAGAGGAACCAGTTTGGCTTCTTTGAACTCAGTACCCTCACTTGAAACAAGTATGTCTAAACACACTTATCATATTTCAGCACTAAAGTTCTCATACAACATATATTTTTCTTCTACAAGCAGCAAACTACATTCCTACTGCTATAAATACAGTATGTTCACTGGTTCCCTCCTTGGAAAAATGTCAGGTTCATTTGTCATGTCTTAACTTACATTAGGCAAGATTTCCAGTCCCAGAATTCGTATATATAATATATACAGAAACAGATTGAAGAGGAAGGATTAAAGAAGCAAAATTATATCGAAGCAATTTAAGCTGATGCCATCCTGCCTGTGTAGAGGAAACTGAATTTGAAATCATGTCCTGTTTCTTCTTATCTAATTTAGATTCTACATCAGACACAGAAAAGGTGAGACAGGCTCAGCAGCTCAAGGAAGCCAAGACAACCAAGAAAATATGTGCTGAACCCAAATAGACAGCAACTGATCTTTTACTGTAAAGTGGAATACATGAAAAATTCAGACTTGATGCTGCTCTCCTTTTAATGTTATTCTCATTGCATTACACGTGCACTTCTTCTGGATATTAAATATTATATCCAAAAATTTGGAAATCTTTTTATGATAAGTGCACAACTAAACATCAAGAAGGAACAAGCATTTGCAAGTTCAACAGCACAGGTTACAATGCACACACCATATGTACACCCAGGAGAAATCTACTGAGAGCTTGACTGTCACGTGAAAAATATGTGATTTTGGCTTCTGTAAGTGAAAAAAAAAAAAAAAAAGCCATGGTTGTGCAAATGTTCCTATGTATTTTTGGATTCATTAAGCCTAATATTAACTAACTAGCTAATGCCAGACCTTAGTTTGGAATATAGATCATAATTCAGGATACAGGGAAACGCTGCTGTACACTTTGTGCAGCAGGGAGTACTGATGGGAGTTTGGAGGAATTTAGATGTTCTAAGAAAATTAACAGATAAGCAACTTTGCAGTCAGTAGTTGAATGGATTAGACAGAACAACTGTTACAGGTGAACTTCAGCTTCCAGGGCATGGTGGCCTTTTGGAAATGAAAACAGTTGGTCAGAGTGAATTCTCCTCCCTGAGAAGATGAAGGTGGCACCCTGGGACAGGCTGTAAGACTAAACAGAAAGAGATATTTGAATGCTGGATCCCAAGACATGAAACAGTGCTTAAACACTGACATTTCCTGCAGACCATGGTGCCTGGTACTGGCCCTTCTGTGTGCAGGGCAATTCATGTGGCACTGGAAGCTGCCAAAGAGCAGGACATCATCAGGTGCTCTCATTCCACACTCTGCTTCTTGGATGGACAGGCCACCACTCTGTAAATCCCCATGCCAGCATCCCCCCTAATTCTGTTGGGGTGTAGAAAGGAAGGAATTGAACCTTCAAACATAGAATCATAGAATCTCCTGAGCTGAAAGGGCCCCCAAGGACCATCAAAGCCCAACTCCCGGCCCTGCATGGCTGCATATTCCTTTCCTCATTTTAATCTTGGACTACACTGGAATTTCTCTTTTCCTTTAGTGCTGAGAAACACATCAATTATTTTTGTTCAGAATTATTAGGGAAGAATGTGTGTTTGAACTGTAAAAGAATTTCATACTTTTATATATTACATGTCCTGCATAGTCTTTGATTTAGCCAGCATATTGTCATGAAATAAAATCAAATAAGAAAGAATGGCTGTTTCAGACTTTAAGAAGAAAATTCATTTAGATGGCAAGGCAGAGTTCCTACAGCAATCCACAGTTCAAGTCATCTGCCTAATAATATAACCACAGCTATAAATGATTCATTAAGAAATATGTGGGGCTCCTGAAAGTCTCCACCACACATTTCCTTACTGCTTTGAGCAAGGCATTTAACCTCTTTACTTCCATTTCTCCACCTCTGAACTAGCATAACAACAATCTTGCAGGACAATTACAAGGCCAGATTTGGGGTTTTTTTTTGGTCAAATACTTAAAACATGAAAAGCTCAAGATGAATTGCCTAATGCATTTTTTCTGATACTACTCAGAACACCCTCAGAAAGCCCCCATGAAAGGGAGATTGCTTTTAGTCATCCACTCAACAGCAGTGCTGTGCACAGCCAAGCAAGCAATAGGGCAGCAAACAAGGCAGCAGAGGTTTGTTCACATCCTTCAACTTCACCCTTCATCAGTCCTGTTCTTATCCACAGCTGCCATGACTCCTGTGCCAGCCCCTCATGCCAAGACAACTGTCAGACAACCACCAAGTTTGTGATGACAACAGAGAGCATTAAAGTTGCTGCAGTTTCCTGGAGAATGCCTCTGGGTCACTAAAACAGAAATGCTGAATTGTTTGAGCACACCTGTACCTTCACTTGGACTGGAAAGGCTTCAGAAAATTCCTTCAGAAAAGGCCATCATCATCTGGACATTTACTCCACAAGATATGAAAACAGATATCAGCCTTTCAATTACTAGTTTCCCCAAAAGTTCTGAACAGAGTCAAAGCAGGTGCTTTCACAAATTAAGAGCTTAAAAGTACCTGCTAGGAACAGTGTTTTTCTATCCTATACTGCTTGCCACCCATCCCAGGAATGTTGTACCCCCAGGCATTATGGATTAGAAGTGCTCGCCCTGCACTACCAGCTTGCAGCCACATTCACACTGTGCAATTCAGAGCCAGCCATGGAATTGGGCATCTTCATGGAAAGAAAGTCCAATTCTGGAAAAAACCACTAAGCTCTTATCTCTTCCCCTCCTCTTCTGGGACTTTTAAGTTGAAACTAAGCTGAATATGAGACTATTGATGACAGCAGCAGCGACTGTGTCCTGTGACTAATGAAAATATAAATTAATAGAAAAAGTATTTGCCTTTGAAATGCACCAAATTGTAGCAAAGAGCCTACAATATCCCATTATTTCCCAAAGCGGGTCATCCCCAGTCCTTCCTTCCAAGGGCTTTTAGATCCCAGCTGCAAATTACTCAAGTCAAGCACTTCTTGGCACTCATTAATATGCATTAAAGACTAGAGCAGAAAACACTTAATCAAAAGGAATCGGCAGTTCAGAGAATCAAAACCTCTGCTAAGGTTAGCAAGAGGGCTATTTAGAAGTGAAAGCTACACTGAAGAAGATCCACAAGGAAGACTGAGAGGGACTGTCCTGTCTAATTATGACACAAATTACACTGATAAGCCACAAATGAGTCCATTGCATCACACGGAGTTGGGGTCTAGAGTTCCACTAATCTCTTTTGAGGGTAACAGGGCTCCTGTGCATCCCTGGAGAGCACCTCCCAAGGCTTTCAAGCACCACAGCATCCACATATACTGGCAATGGCTGCAGCCACACGGGCTTTCTGCCCAGGTTAATGGTACTGAATCCATCCCCCACGATGGAGATTGGCTCTCCAGTCCAGGAGACCTGCGAGCGCTTTGCCACCACAGCACAGCGCTCAGCTGAACAGCAGGCTTCTTCTCCCATCTCCTCGACATCCCCAGCCCCTCTTGCATTTCTAAAGACATTCTTCAGAAGCCTAATTTGACAGAAAAACTCCCTGGCATATTTAGATCTACAGAAAACTTCAGGTTTTGGAGCGTTAGCTCCTGTGGATAATTAAATGTCTCTCTGGCTCTGCACTTGGTGAGCAACTTAATAGTCTCCTCATTGCCATTCACATCACAGCTCCCTGTTCTGGGCTGTAATGAAGAAACCCATCCAGTGGCTGCTTCAGGACTCCAGAGCCTCAGCCCATCCTGCAACCACAAGTTTAATTAATGCTCATTTTCTTCCTCATCAGTACAGCTTTACAAAGTTTCTCATTGCCATATAAAGGCAGATTTATGCCCCAATCTCCAAGCACATGATACAGATAGGAACATAAAATTTAATGTGAACAAACCTGAAATTAATATTTTAAAAAATTCACGTGTCTGGTTAATTAATCAAATCAGTAACCTACAAAAACAATGTTTCACAAACTCTTAGGAATAACATTTCTGTCAAGAGAGAAAGCTCTATTTTTTTTAATATTTGATTCTGAAAGAGGCTAATGTCTTTCCTGGTCTTAAAATCAAGAGTCAAACACAGAAGGGAAAAAGGGATTTTACCTTGGTATTTATTTTAAGGATCCTTAGGTGCATTATGTCCAGGTTGAATGCACCACAATGCACACCCCCAAAAGATCTGGTATAACATTATAGGTCTTACTAATTAGCATATCTATCAAAAATTCCCCAATGAGAGGCTTGAATGAGGCCCCCTCCTCCCCAAGGAACCTTCTCCTGGATGGTTCTATCTTAGTTTATAAAATGTGTTCAGGAGAGGACCTTGGGGTCTGGGGCTCACTAACCCCTACCTACGAAGCTTCTGAAATGTTCAGCCTTCCAGCTGAACAAACAAGTCCAAGAATGTAGGCAAAAAGCACTAAGAATACAGAAGCTGTAAAAAGGTATAACAGGGGTGTAAAAGAAGAGGCAAAAAATCTTCATGGCATCAAGGTAACTAGCCAAATGACATCCCTGTGCATGAACAAATCCTAAATACAGTCTTGACATACAGACTATTTTCTTGAGACAAACATGAGGTACAAACTATCTGATATTTACCCTCAGTGCCTGGGTTATGAGCTTGCACTCCCTGCAATGCCAGTGAATACTCCAGATGGGAACTGGCACTACGGGATTCTCCCAACAACCAATTCACAGAGAATCTGAGAGAGACTTGCATTTAAATGTAGAGCTGCCAAAAAAGACTCTGTGGATGACTTGAAAGGGAAAACATATTTTCAGGACAAGATATTGGACAAAGTCTTATTCCATGTATACATCAACTTGTGTGTACCCCAAATACACAACTGTTCTACATTTAACTGGAGGGGCACTGGCAGAGCAGAGACTTTGCAAGTAAATCCCACATGTTAGTTACTTTCATGATCCTTCTCTTGGTCTTAGAGCCACAGAAACATGCTTTTTCCAAACAACAACAGACATGTCCTCCCAACACGAAAGCCAAGTACAGAGCTACTCTCTGCTCAGTTACATTGGAATGGACCTGATGCCCCAGGAGCTCCAATGACTGGAACAAGTTCCCCCAGGAAGTTTGTGGCAGAGCTAAGGACATGATCCAGACCTTCCAAACTCCTCTCTGCCCAAGTAGGATCTCTCAACATTTTCTCTCCTGAAACGTGTTCATTCCCAGTCACACAGTGCATTGATTCAGGAACAGATGCATTTGGAATTTTACTTCCATTCAGCTTAATTCATGTAGATAACAATGAAAAAAAAAACCTCCCAACCTTCCTATGTCAGATTTGCATTTGATTCTTTGAGAACATGCTTCCAACTACTGAAGCATTGCAGAGGAAGAATTGGGCAGTGCTGCAAATTCATCTTCCTTTACAGTGAAAGGAGGTACTGAAGGAATTGTGGCAAATATTTGGAACATACTGGTATTTATTGTGCTGGATGCTGCTGCTGCTCTCATTCTACACTGATCTATTCAGGCCCAGGTTGGATGGAGAAGAAAGTTTTCAACTGATCATATATATTTCTGTTACTGTTAGTATTTTTCAGCTTTTTTTCTCAAGTTGGTTTGCAGTTAAGTCATGTTATTTTCACATATACTCAAAAAAAATTAAGGGGGTGAATAATGATGGAGACACATAGGAATTACACAGCCAAACTGACAGAGGCAGAGCCTTGTGGGTCACCCTATGGAGGCTGCGTGTTCCTAAGGGCCCCCATTTATCCTCTGCATGGGGATAAGGTCACATTTTTACTGCACTTTGAGAACTACTAATGAATAGCACCATACAGGAGCTATCGCTCCAAGGAGCTCTTTCATGGCAGGCTGCTTTCCACAGTCCTTGTTGCTCAAGGGAGGATGGGTATTCATCCATTCATGCATCTACAGACTTCCACTGCTACCAAAAATATAATTTTGTCCCCAGAGCCCAGCTTAGTCACTACACAATTGCAGGTGTGATTGATAACAGCAGGGGGACAAATCTGAGCCAATATAACCTGAAGTTAAGAGAGCTGTGTTAGTTTATAGCAGATGGGAATCTGGACCCAAATCCTGCAGTTGTATGGTATAATTCATTTTAGAAACTCAAAAGGGTTTTCTGTGGTTTTTAAGAGACACAATAGTGAGACAGACTGTGTCTCATTCGCAGTGAACCATCGAGAAAACAGACACAATTAAAGTGATTTCATAAAGCAATGCCAACAGATTTCAAGACAAGGGTCTGGGCCAAAGTGCCTGGCTTTCACCAGTGAGCAATGCTAAAAACATTGCTCTCAGCTTCTCTGCCTTTACAAGAAAATTACCAAATTCTCACCTCTGTCACTCAGCGCCTGCCCAGGGCCAGCAGCAGCAGCAAACCAGAGCACAACCCCAAGCTCTTCCCTCCAGTAAATCTCCTGCCTCTGTCACCCACAACCAGCCTCATCCCAGCAGCCACTCACCTACAAGTCCTCAAAGATCCCAAGAGATAAATCTCATTTTCAACAAGTTTAGGTAATATACAAGCCCACAGCTTTCTGTATTTGCCACAGATACTCCTTTTGCAGAGCACAGCCTGTGAAAGTACAGTAGAGGCTCTGAAGCAGGCAAACTGAGAGCAGATCTGCCTGCAGCTGCCATACAGGAAACAGCTTGGCACCTTTGCCAGGTTGGCTTCCACCTTTCAGACACCTCCACAAGCACCAGCAGGAACCTCATTTCCAATGAGCCCACTGCAGAAGTGTTACAGTTGTGTAGCTTTTCAAATAGAGACAAGCAGCTCCTTTAGCTAAAATAATGCATAAGCAAGAACATTATGGAAATCTCTAAGCTTGATGTCCACAGGTATGTGCAATTCCAGGTGGGAAAGAGGTGAGTTATTAAATAGCTGTTAAGAATGAAAATGATAAATGTGGCAGATCTTGCAGACTCGGGGGATTGTAAACTTGATTGCTGTTGTTGCAAGCAGGGAATAGTAATTGCAGTGCCCTGAAACAGAGTTTCTCAACTTTAATCTTTCCAGAGGAAAAGAATGAATATCAAATCCATGAATTTGCTAACAGCAAGATCCGAAAAGATTAACTTTCCCAATTTTGACACACAGAACCATTTGAAATAAAGCATTTCTGAGGATACTTCGACAAAACACATAGTTTAGTCCTACCCTCAGCAATAAAACTTAATTGACATTCTGCAAAGAAACTAAACAAGTCCAACTGGAAAGCTCTTCAGCTCAAACTCTCACAAAATGGGACAATTGCTACACAAGTTTCTTTTCAAAAATATATTTGCTTAAGGCACAAATCACCACCCACTTAAGTCAATGGGTGTCACATTCATAAATCTCAAGGCCAGAATTTATAAATGGATTCATAAATACTAAAGCAGTGTAGTCTGATGTTCTGTATAAGACAGGCCAAAGACTTTTTATCAAAGCCCCACTGCAGCCTCCCAGAAACACTCTGCAGCAGGGCTGGAGCAGATCCATTAATGGGTAGGAAAGTCCGGGTCTTTCCTATGGTAAACAAAATAAAAAGATCCAGACCACAGAAAACTGCATAAAAATGTTTACTGTATTTTAAAAAAGCTTAATAGATTAAATTCATCTGAGTGGAAACTCAGCATTTAGGGTAATTTCAAATTATCTTATAAAACTCTTGACTCTTCCCTTAGGAAGATGTTATGCAGCAGCATTTCACATTCCAGAGGAGTGTGTGAACTACAGAGCACAAGCTGCAGGGCAGCAGGAGCCAGCCCTGGCCCAGGCCATTCCCATCTCCTGCTCCTCCCAGTGCCACCCCACCCTGGGACAGCAGCCCCAGTGCCCACAGAGCCACACCGTGGGCAGGTTCAGGGAGCTCACCCCAAAATCCCCACTCTAGGAAGTTGTGCCCCTTGGCAGAACCCGGTGCCCCTGGTCTGCAGCCTCTGACATTTGCTACCACAGGGGAAGCAAGACCCTCAGCAGGTAAAAACTCCCACCTGGGAGAGAGCATCTCACCCACACTTCACACTGTTCCATGCAACAGCTCATAACCAAAATCCAGCCACAGGTCTGGATCTGTGGCTTGGAAATCAGACAGGGTCCTCTGGCAAAAGCAAGCTTTGCTCTAACAGGATGCCCATAAGAGTGCAGGAAAATAAAAGTAACAAAAGGTTGCTGCAGATGGGGCTTTTTTTTCTTATCACATTCTATAGCCAGGCTTATTTTAACCTTCTTTCTCTTATCCTGTATTGGAAAAATGAACCTGGAAAACAGTTTTTCAAATCAGAGCACGAAAACCTAATGAGAGATGAGCTTTCAATTTTATACTGCACTCAGTTGTAGGCTCACAGTACAAGATGTCAACAAAGTGCAAGATACAGTACAGAAACTAAAATAATTAATCCCTGGAGGAACAGGCTTATTAAGAAGGATTAAATCAAAGAATTAATGTGCACTATTTGTCTGTATGACAAAGACGAAGGGAGGCATATGATAACACTCCAAGATCTGAAAGCATAGAAAGAATAAGAATTGCTGATGAGAAAAGCTTGGACATACCAGGAAACAAACCCAAAAAAAGAAACTCTGACAAGAACTTTTAGTGTGCAATGTTATAGGCAGTCTTAGGCAAAACCAGCTCAAAACTTATCCTCAAAAATCTTAAAATTACCAAACCTTATTGTTTACACTGCATTAGTACCTACAGTTCAAGTACCAAGGTTTAGGCATTGTAAAATAACAAAGACATTTTAGCAGACTTCTGCAGAGGAAAAAATACAGAACATCAGCTGAGTCCAAAACAGGCTCAGGGAGCTCAGCAGTAGTTGCTGATCTATGTCCTTGGAAAAACAATATCAAACATGAGCTAGGTTAAGACAGTAAAGATAATCACTCACTACTGGCTGGTTTTGAAGACAAGATAAGGCCTCACATGAACATCTAATCAAACAGCTTGTGATTTTCTTTCCCTCATTTTGATCACCTCCATTTTTTAATGGTTTTTGCTGTTTGTGTTTTTCCAGATATTTTTCTCCTCTCTCCAAGGTTGCAGCTACTAATAAAACAATTTAATATTGTGTGAATTGAAGAATAAGAATGTTCCCTCTGTTTCTTAGACTATGGCTTCAGTAACCATAAACTTTTCACCATATTCCAAGAAACACAAAAGGACTTAAATTACACAGACAAAACTCTAAAGGACGAAACCACAGCTAGATAATAACTTTAGAAACCTGAAAAAATAGCGAGTGTTGCCATAGAAGGTAGACTGGTAGTAACGTTTCATTTTGGAAAAGCACCTATAGTCTTAGGCAAAAGTTTAAAGAAAAGTGTCTGCTTTCCCAAAATAAATAGAAATTAATATCCAGCAGCACTCAGGTAGTTGGAAGTTTGACACAACATACATTGAGTCAAATGGAGCCTGTAAAGGAACATAAGTGAGTATGGAAAATAAAGGCAAAGCAAGAAGCATAAGTCAGCCTGTAAATCTTTCAGAACTACTAGAACTCAAACTACACACCATATGTCAGTGGGCTAATGTATTCACACCAGTAGAGCTGGGTTAGCACCACCACACATTCTGGTAAGCTTACAACTGGTGTGTGTTTATTTGGACAATACTATTACTATAGAAGATATTAAGGAAATTCTTCAAGAGGTGGCGTGGTTTCTATAATTTACATGTCTGCTATAAAATGATGTGGATTTCTTACTTGAAGTTGCCTTTAAAATCTCATGGGATTGTTTTATAACTAAAAAGATATGATTAATTTAGATTACTAGGCAGAGTGAAAAAACAAAGCAAAAGCATTTGTAGTTCTTGAGGCAACAACAATGCTTGAAAACTTTTCAAAGTCAATGGTCAAAGTACAGTTACAAGAGCTACAAACCAGAAATCTGGGTCAAGGAAATATTCTAGTAAGGCTTCCAGTTATCTACATCTATAAATGCAAAAATTGTTAGTTTTCTAAAGAAATTATCAGATAATCTGTACCTACTCCACCACTCAATCTGAAGTCAGTTATTGCAATTGTCTCTTTAAGTCCTGTCTAGAGGAGGACCACATACCCAGCACAGGACAAAACAGCTGAGGGCACCAAGGGTGCTACTGAGGATAACCAGCAGTGACATGGGGGCATCCAGGGCCTGACAGGAAACATCCCTCATCCAGAAAACAGAGGTTCCAGCCAACTCATGCTTACCCCCAGACAGGTGAACTCACACACTGGTGCTGAGTTGTGGCCACGTGACCAGGGAGCCACTGAGCTCCACAATGAATGTTTTTGAAAAACTACAAAGGAGGTCAACATAATCCTCACATTTCCACTTTGGATTTGCTGCTAGCTACACAATTTAGATTAGAGATAGCTCTATCAACAGCCCAAGAGAGAGAACTCTGAAAAATCAGGGAAGGAATGCACAGGAACCTGTCAAATGAAAGATAACACTGACAAAAAACTAAAATGCTTTGTTAGAAAACATTTAACCACCTACACATCTTACCAAGTCCTAAATTAGCTACTTCCAGCTCAGGTGAGGGATGGACAACTATTGCAGCAAGTTCAAGAAACATTTCCCTTCACTCTCACTCTACAAAGTCAGCACCAAAACAGAAAAATTTTTAAAAGTATGTTTAAATATGGGATAAAAAAAGACAAGACAGATGGCATTGTTTTGTTGTTACACAAGTCAGTGCTATAGCTGCACAGAAAACACTGGATGCAGGATGCCTGCAAATACAACTAAACTGAAATATTTCCAAAGAAGTTGAATGGGAATGACCAGGATCTCAAAACCATCTTCATTTCAGCAGAGAGAATGAAAACATTAAATACTTGTTTTAACATGAATGAGAAGGACAGAGAAGAACAATTAATGGTGAAATAAGACTACCTGAAAGTCATCTCCTCATTTCACAATAGAGTATCAATTAGATTAAATATGCTTTCCCTTGCCTCCCCCTGCCTAAAACAAATCACAGAGTAACTCTACAGTTTTTATTCTCCAGCTGACATCTTACAGCAAATTAAAGACCTTTAATACAAACAGTGAGGAGCCTCAGAAGCTCCAGGGTGCCCCGGAAAGAACAGAAGCAGGTCTGGACTTCTCGGTCTTGGACTCCTGCCAGACCAAAAGACTTTATTAAATGAAAATGCCCAGAGGATCCTAAAGGGAAAATCTCTTTTAGTTTATTTATTCAACTAGTGATATTGCTTCATATTTATAGGTTGAGTTTGTGCTAGTAGCTTTTTGTTTTTACAAGCCAGTCTTCCAGCTGACCTGGGTTTCACAGGACTTACACCCACTGTGACAGCTTTACAACCTGTTGTAGCTGCCCCACGCAACACGGCCAAAGCCAAGCTGCTCTTTTGGTAACACTATCAGGTTTCCAACTCTCCTTCAACAGGTTTCAAATTCTATTTAGGTCCTTCATCTCTATGGTAACTGCCAGCTCCTCGGAGCCTCACAGCACCGTGCTGGAGGAAAGCAATCCCCCATTCCTCACTGGAGAAATGAGATGAGGATAAACTGGATGACTTGCCCAAGGACATGCAGGAACTCTGTGGCAGAGGAGGGAAACCAAATGTCCTGGAGACCAAGCCCAGAGCATGATCCAAATGGTGTCCTTTTCACTCCTACCAGAAAAACCTCATGCTCCAGGCAGCTCTCAACATGAGAGTCACTTCCAACCAGAGAGTGACTCTCAGTTTACAAAGCAGGAGAGGTGTGGGATTATTACACCATTACACGCTGTCCGTGTTCTATTCTGCTGCAAGGAGTTGGTTAATCCTCTCTGCCAACTGTTCACCACCAGCACAGCCACCAGCATAGCCACCAGCCCTGCCCAGCCATGGCACTGCAACAAGAAGCTTAACAAAATTCGACTTTCATAGGATTCATCTGAACTATCGGACAAAGCAGGAATTTCACAAAGTTTTAAAGGTTGTTTTAAAAAGTTTTTCAGATTTTATCATTTTTCACACAGTCTGCAGTTCTCCTTCCTGGCTTTTGAAAAACGACACACAGCTGGGCTTTGGATCACAGCTGTGACTTCTGGCAGAAGGCAGAGGAGGCCCGATGCTAGGCTGAGGTAGCCAGGGTCACCCTGAGATGTCCAGGGCTTCTCATCAGCCAGGAGGGTCCAATCCATGGCAGGGTGAGGCATTGTGGGTTCCTGCACTGTCACAGCATTTCTGAGCTGTGAAATACCCTCTGGATCTGCTCTCCTTAGTAGAATCACTGGGAAAAAATGGCCACATATATGAAAGGCAGTGGGGAAGATACAAGAGAAAAATCCAATGAATGTTGTGTTTTCCCCCACTTGAAAGCAGTTTTCTTTCTTGTGTTTGCTACTTCAGGTGTTTATTTTGTTGTATTTGGTCTGTTATCCAGGCTCCTAACAAACTTCAGCATCTTACTTTCATATCCATCTTTTCCACAGATCCTGAGCATGTTCTGTCTTTTCCAAAGAGATCTCTGGGTTTTGTGTTGCTGCAGAACAGATGGCACAACACTCAGATTTGCTTTAGTAAATGGACAAACGTGATCACTTTGTTCTGCTCTGCTCACAGCTGCTCGGTGAGTTGTACCTCTGCAAGCCAAGGACAGAAGTGCCATGGCCATCAGCTGGCAGCGGGGCAGGACCTGGCAGGACCGTCCAGCTCCCCTGGAGCCAAACTGGCCCACGGGCAGCATGAATGGGCACAGACATGGCATCTCCCAGCTGGCAGCACAAGGATCAAAGACCAGTAGGCACCTTCCTCCCAGGTCCTCAAGAATAACAAACCTTGGGAAGTATTAAAGTGCAAGGGAAGGTAGGGAGAACTAGAAGAACAAAAGAACAAGATATGCTGACACTCCTAGAAGAGCCTGAGGATAAGTACTGTCATTTTTAGCCATATTTCAACTTCTTAAGCGGCCTCCCATCAGTCAGAATTACAGTTTGTGGAAGGAACCTGTTCCATCTTGGAAAGCCAGAGGCCACATAGCCTCATGAGAGAAGACTGGGATCACCCAGCTTTTGAAGGGAGCACAAGCAGTGACAATTAACCCCTGACATGCCAAAAGCTCTGCTGTGGTGGCCGACACCTGGAGCAAGCAATCCCTGAAAGCTGTGACTCGTGATGGATGAAACAGTCTTTAAATATCCTGCTGTGGCCAGATCACATCATTGCCTATAGACAGGGCCCACTCAGTTCCTCAGGTGGGCTCTCACATGCCCACAAAGCACAGACACAAGTGGCCCAGAGTGGCAGCTCTGGGGTACTCCTCAGTTAACTGTCCAGATTTCTTCTAGGCACAAGTACCTTAAAAGAAAGAAGATGATGAGTTCACACTTCCAACTGAGCACATCAGCAACCAGAGGTGTGTTTGAAGGAGCCTTTCCTCTTCCTCCTCCACAAACTCACCATCCCATTTCAGCGTGACCACAGGGAAATACTTCAGGCCACCTCAATTCAGTAGGCAATTTTCAGATACACATTTTTGGTTTCCATTTGGGCTAGTACCCATTAGAAACATGATAAATTACCACAGAGAAAGAGATGTCATTTTTCAACCCATTGAGATAATCCCAGAGAAGGAAGAGAGGAAGTATAAGGAAGGTTAATGAGCCCTGAGGTCTTGCTTTGGGAAAGAAACCCGTGTAGAAAAAAGGGATTTTTAAAACACCTTTGCATTCCCAGAGCTCAGACTCCTCCTGGATTTCCATTGGACTTGGGATCCTCAGAGCATTACATTTGGGATGTCTTTGCTTTATCAGCCAATATTAATACAGACCTAACTTTAAATGTATTAACACATCCTTGGTTATAAATGCATCACTATGTTCATGGGAAAGAAATTATTTTAGCATGAACAAACTTTTTCATCCACTCACTAAGTCCTGCACTCATTCACAAATGTGTTGTATTTGTAACTGGTCACTAAAGGTAATGACACTTAACAATAGCTCTGACAGAAACAGTCTTTGGGATCTACTTTCTACCTTGGGCAAAGAGGAGGTAGAAGTGAGAGCAGAACGGTAAAGGCCAACATTTTTCTACAATATTTTAAGGGTTTTCTTACAGAGCTTATGCTGGTTTTTTTTAAAGTTTATTGGAAAAAAAAGAAAAAAGTGATTTTAGTTCAGTCTCAGAGGAACTGAAAACTACTTATTTTTTATTTGACTCTCTCCAAACCTATTTATGTATCCCTCAAGAGTGGAAAAAAGTTTGCTTTCTTCCACATCTTGTAGACATTTTTTAAAAATTAGCATAATACTTTAAAATTAATTGCATTTTTAAAATAAGAATAACTTCATCTTTCTTGCAGGCAGCTAGTGAAGTGAAACACGTGATTATGCAAACCGCAACCAATACCTTAGTGCCAAAAATACAGCTCAGCAGAGAGATGTATAAATACTGACCAAACCTTGGAAAGTTCGAGTTACAGAAGTAGATAACAGAACTTTCCTTTCAGCAGCTATTAAAATTTCCTTCCTTTTTAACTTCTTTGGAAAGAAATCAATTAAAAACCAAACATTAATACAACTTCTGCACCATCTCTTTTTATTGCTTCTGTCTCGTATGGTAAACTAAATCACACCTTAAAAATTGCCATTAACATTTCCTTTCAAAAAGTAAAGTCACACACTATGGCCAAAGCTCTCTGTGCTCAGCTCCTGTGCCTGAGCAGGCCTGGGGCTATAAAAGCAAAACTTCAAAAACTACAAAATTCAGGTAGCAGAAAATGGGCTTTGGAACTCTGCTCTTCTCCAAGACTTGCACGTGACTCTGCAGCAACCAAGACACTTGGCACACACAAAAGGTGTGGGCAAACAGAGAGGTTTCCTCTTTTACAAGTGATTCATAGGGGAGAAATTGCTGAAAGACCCACTTACTTTCAAATTCCTTTTTGCTCTCAGCCAAGGCAAACTTGGGCATTTGTATATTTTTGATCAGTACTTGTACAAATTTTACAGAGGTCTAAAATTAACATGCAGGTATTCTTAACTACACTTCATTGAAAAAGAGCTGAAATACAATCAAAAATTTGTATGAATGAAAAGGTAACTTGCTTTTCAAACTTGAAGCTAATCTTCCTTCAGTGAAGCACACAGGCTAAGACTAGCCAAGTACTTGGCATGTACGTCTGAAAGAACAGCCAGGGCCTGATACTGGAAGGCCCCTGTGAATTTTATGGGGGAAACAAATCATTACATTAAATATAATAACACAGATCAAGTTTGCAGTGCATATACATCTAGAGATCAGCACAGACCATGTGATTGCATTGGCTTATGTGACTACAATGTTTTTCAAAAGCATTGGATTTATATGGAAAACGTGGATAGAGAAGCCTCTAAAGAAGCTCCCTCATCTGTCTCCTTTCCCTCCACTCACTAGTCATGTTAAACCTGCAACTCTTCTCAGCAAGGAAAGAATTAACCATACTCTCAATTCTCCCTGGAAAGGCCTGAGTCACAATAGTTGCCACTCTTAATATCAGTATCCATGGCTGTAGCAAAGACCTTGGACACTGCTTAAAAAAGCACCTCCCTCCCTGCAGTGCATGGGGATCTGGTCTCATTCCCCTGCTCTATGGAAGACAACAGGTGAGTTAATAGGCTGATTTTTTTTTCCATTTGTTCTCCACTGGTCTGTTCTGCACCTTTTCAGTTGAGCAATACAGATAAGACCAAGGTCCTCCTGAGTGAGCTAATGCTCATTAATAATACACATAAGTTTATTGCAATTTGTTTTTCCTCTTTCCTTTGACCCAAGTATAAGGAACTGTGCACTGAAAAAGATACATAAATATTCATTCAGAGGGTTTGTCTTTGTGTGCATTTCAAACAGCACATTGTGCCTCCCCTACACAACCCTTTTAGGGATGTATAATGTCAAATCTAGACAGGTTATGTTCATCTCATCTATTATTAACCAAGAATCTTCTGTACAGATTTGAGTATATGTTTACTCTGTGAAAACCTACGCAGTACAATCTATAGCTAAGAGCAATAGTAGACACCTACAGAATAGGAGAAAAAGAAGGAAGAATCCTGCAAAGCAAATGAAGAAAAGCTAAGTAGATCCTATTATATAGCTCTGAATCTGTGGAAAAGGGAGAACAAATATTGAACATGCAGTATTACTATTTATTTCAGCTGAAGTAGCTCAGGAGTAAAGAGGCATTGTGTAAATATACAACCCACAAATTGCTGATGATCAAACTACAGCCCTGCACACAAGGATTAGATACAAAAAACAAACCAGGAATGGGGTAAACACCAGGTAATCAGAAGGAATTACAATCTGCCAATACACAGCAGCTGGAGAGCTTGGGTTTGCCCAAGCCAAATGCAGAGGTGCTGTTTGCACATGAAATCATAGAACCATCTAGGCTGGAAAAGACCTTTAAGATCATCGAGTCCAACCGTAACATGCACAATCCAAAGCACAGAGCCCCAGGGGCTGACTCCATATGGGAGGCACATGTCAGGCTGAGGGCATAAAACCATGCAAGAAATGATGAAAAAGCAACCCAGGTTACAACAGATTGCCAGAGTTACCAATTCAAATGCAACAAGCAATCCCTGTGGGCAATACTATTTCAAGAAGTGTTTACCTGGCAGGGGAGCAGCTGACTCCAGGAGCGTGGGCTGCCAGCCTGTGCTTTCCTGAAGTTGCACTTTCAGGACTCCTCTAGCACGACAGGTGGGGTAAATTACACACATTTCTTCAAGTTCTTATGGGATTTTAAACTGCATTTATAAAGACTTGATCACCAACACAGACTAGAAGGAGAGGCAGCAAAGCAGGGTGCTTGACAAGGTCAACTTTGCTTCCCAGCCCAGCCCAGTGCAATAAAGTACAGCCTGAGCCACTGCAGTCAGTAAATCTGGCACAGGGAATACACAGCATCCTGTCAAATAAGCAGCAGTGTACATGTCTAATGCCTTTAATTTTGTATATTGCAATCTGGTGCACTGATAAAGCCCATCAAAATGGGCACAAGAAAATTTGGAGCAATTTCTGCACATCAGTGTTACATTAGTTCCTAGTTTAGAAAAAGTGTAAAGATAAACAGTTTTCATTACCTGACACAATTTGTGAAAATTACAGGGAAGATAGCTGAAGAGAACTAATTCTTGCTACTGTGCAACTGAGTTCATGTTTTTAAAACAAATAAAAATAAATAAATAAAAAAGAATAAAAACAAACCAAAAAAAAATTAAACTATTCACAAACCAATCTACTTACAGAAAATTTTATATTTTCTGAGCCTGACATGGACTTGTTCTGAGCCATTATTAGGAACAGAATAACAAACAAAAGGCAGAATTCTTCTTCATTCTTAGGCCTGAAAAAGTCAACACTAGAGTCTGATAATGCTGCCATGATGGAGACGTCATTTGTATTGGTTACTCCCAAAATCAGAAGTTTAGTTTCAAAGTATGTAGAATACAGGAACAAATGTGACAATCTATTTTTAATGATGCAATTATTTCATCTGCCTTATCATGAAATAATTTTTTGGCAGAACAGCCGGCTGAAACATGACATTCTGGCAAATATTACAATATTCCCATAAACTTACGAATCAGAATACTCTGGAATCTTAGTCAATCTTTCAACAAAGAAAAACTTAGCAAGTTATGATAATATAATAAAAAAAAATGTAAAAATAAATCCTGGAATTTCTGTGTCCAGTGTAACACATGAGCTTCTAAACATCAACTGCTCACAACAAATCTCTTGTAAATGAGCTACAAAGTAAGGATTGCTGACAGAAATTATTTGGTGTATAATTTTAATTAACAACTGAATTCAAGTAAGTCATGCTTTATTCCCAGGCAATTCAAAACAGAAAGAGGTGACATTCATAAAATAAATTACTCTTTATGAATTATTCACCCAGTTCTAATATCTTTTTCAGACTTTCCAATCTGTTCACTAAACCCTACTGTGAAAAGCTCAATACCATATTCATTAAAATAAACTTAACTGAACCCTGAAGGAAAGCACACATGGATTGGTCATTACAACCAACTGTTCTGCATCTGAAATTCCTGTTCTACACAAATGTAGAATGTGTTCTCTTACTTGCAGTTTAAAAGACACATCAACACCTGGATTACAAGTGCTATCCTTAAAAAGAAACTAAAGATAACTGGGCATGACCTACTGACCTACTTCCTACACAATCACTGGCAGATTTAGAAGATGTTGCCTCTTATCTGACAGTGGTTGGATGTCATAAAACTCAGGATGAAGCCCCAATCACAGACCTTTCCCTTGCCATGTGAAAGAACATGCTTAAGGTAAGGTGAGTCACGGGCTAAGAGAGTAAACTTTCTCCATCCTGACCTTCCCCTTGCACTAAATCATCACTTGGGTCTGTCCAAGAGCAGGAGAGGGGTACAGGCTCCTGAAACAGCAACTCTTCTGGTCCACACTGCCAGGATGCAATCACAGACCGTTTAGTGAATCATAAACTTAAATCCTACAACAGAGATCAGCAAACTAAGCACACTCATTGACCTTTGCTTGGGGAACACAGTGTAGTGATGAATGAAGAGGAACTGGAGCTGCTGCTGTCTGCGTTACTCACCATGGAGAGTTCACATCTCCCCTATTAGTAAATACAAAAATATGCAGTTTTATCATCAGCCAAATAGCCAGTCTGTGGTCCACAGAGGATAATCTGGCAGTCATTGCTGCAAGGTTTCTCCATTTGGTTTGCTATTACATTAAATAAGATGTCTCAGATCTCTCCCATAACAGTCATCTGGTGTGTTATCTCTCATGTATATTAGGAGGGCTGTTTTCACGAAACCTGATGTATCATTGTAACCAGCATATGTCAGGGAATTGCAAATCAGCACATTACAGAGCCTTGCTGTAGTCCCAGCCCTGAGAACAAAATGCAGCACCACACCAGAGGACAGGACCACGCATCTACAGAGAGGCCTCTGCTCTGCTGGGAAGCTGAGCACGTGCTGCTCTGGGCACACCAGGACCCCAAATGCCAGGCAGCACTGAAGGAAGGAGATTCACAATGCAAATCTAATATTTACATTCTTCCCCAGCATATTAGCCAAATTTTCAATGGGTTGTTGGCAGCTCAAGTAAATATGGAAGTATGCAAAAGCAGGAAAAGAAACAATTCTGCATTACAGGACAATAAACAAGAGGGGCCAGGACAGGTAATGATGCACCTCAGAGCAACTTCTGTCCCTCCAGGTTACCCTCACAGAGGGGGAAGCCTGTGCTCACTGAGGAGGGTCTTGTGGCATCTCTGTGCTTGGTGCTGCTATGCACAGGGGATGGAAAACAGAGGACAGCAGAGCCAGGGTGTCTCTTTGAAAGATTAGTAAGGGCATCCCCATTCCCTTCCTGAGAAAAATAATCAGCATTAAATATACTAACTCTGTTCTCAAATTCTCTGTTTTCATTTTCAGTGTCTGAGTTCTCTGCAAATCCCAGTGAAGTTTCTGCTTCTCATTTCTGAAGGAAAATCTAAATATTACATAGATATTTCTGAGGAAATTTAGGGCTTGGGAGGGTGAGGGAAAGTGTTCTTTTCAGAGGAAAAACAGACTAAAGACTTCTAACTAACCCTAATGGATCTAAGCTGTGTTCCCTCTGCTACGTCACCACCCTGACCCTACTCAGCCACAGCCTTCTGTTTGCATCCAAGAAACATGACTAACGAGCAGGAGGAGTAATCTGATGATTTGAAATGCTGGACAGTGACCTCTCATGTCTACTCTGTACCAGTGTAAAACCCCAGGGGCTTTTTCCTGGAGTGTCAGATGACCTCCAGATAAAAGACACTTACGATAAATCCTCTATTTGCTGGGAGCAGGAAAGAAGAGATAGAATGGGATGATCCACAACTGAAAACACCAAAGGGAAAAAAGAAAAGAGAAAGATAGGGTAATATGGTAGAATGGGAGAGAAAGCAGAACCTGCAGTAAAGGGCATAAAGGTCCAACAGAAAAGGATGGAGTGGTGAGTAGGAGAACAGGGTTTCAACTGAAATGTTGTGAGTGGTTTGTTATGCAGCTGCCACCAGTGAATTTTTAGAACGAAAACATTTTTGTCACAGGAAATGTAAGTTGATAAAAACCAATCATGCCAAGAACATAATTCCAAGTTTCTTTCTCACCACATACATACCTGGAATTATTTCTTATTATTCTTATGTCTTTAAAGGAGAGAGAACCAAGCCCATCTCACTGTTCTCAGAGATCGCTGCCTGGCACTGCAGTACAACACACCCATCAAGAATGACCCAGAGCAAGGGAACACTCATGTGCAGTTCAACAGCTGCACATTGTTTTAAAGATGAATAGAAACAGACAAAATACGTTTTGTGCTCTTTTAATGTCTCCATGTTTAAACATATCTAGTAGGCAAAGGAAATCGAAAGCCAAAGTGCTAGCAGACTGCCAAAACCAAAAAAAAACCAACCAAAAACTAAAAACCCCATGGTGTTGCTGTTGGCTTCAAATAAAATGGTTTGTCTGCCTTCTTGCAAGAACTTTAAAAGATAGTGATTGAAAGCAAAAGGAGGGGAGAAAAACATAGGTCTAAAAGAAGGAAAATTATCATGTAAATGGAAACCACTGGGTCCCCTATGTGTATCACATACTTCTGCTCATGGTGCATATCAGCCCTGTAACTCACAACTTTGGGTCAATACTCTCACTGTCACTGTTCTCTCTCTAGCACACAGCTGCTCTGGGCATTAACATACTCTGGGGCTTATTTGTTTGTGTAGAGATAAAGGGAAAGACCATCTCTAAGTGACAGTCAACTTACATCATCAATACAAAATGAGTTTCCATGGGGAGATTCACAGATCAGAGATGAAGTTCTGATCTCCTCTCTGGCAATGAGTTCTGCACTACCTGAAGGAGCAGGTGGGGAAGGCTTTGAACCCAGAGCAGCCTCTCACTTGCAATCAAGGAGAGAGGTGAGGGGCTAGGGTGACCCCATTCACAGCTATCAGCCACATCTGTGCCAGCATTTTTTGTAAACCAGATTATTTATAAAGAGGACCCTTCACTGTGCCATGTAGATGTTGCTGCAACTGATTTAGAAACAAGGCTGTGGGCACTAGCCAAGAAAGCAGATCTCAAAATATATGAAAGGGGAAAATTTGGATGATGAGATCTGCATTTGAGAAATGTTTAAGGTGCTTGAGGCAATTTGAAAAGAAATCCTAGCTTTGCATGCTTCCTACTAGATAAAGAAGCATCACGATCCAAAGCTAGAAGAATGAGCAGAATAAGCAGAAGTATATGAATCAACTAGTACCACAAAGTTGATGCACATAAATTAAAGCTCACTAAGTGCTGGGGATTATGCTCATCTGAAAGAGGAATTTGTCATAACTTAATCCTACCCAGATGAACATTCAGCAACTACACTCACTCCACTGCCAGACAAGAGCATTCTGGCAGAGGTTTGAGATGCTCTAGCTGTGTCCTATCCACTTCACAGTTTTAGGGAGTTTTGACCAACTTTTTGTGTTTTTCAAATAAACCATCCTCAAGTATCGTTAAAGAATTCTTAAGGCAACTACACAGAGTAAATAAATCTTCCTATTTCAGGGGAAAAAAGGCAACCACTCAGCTTCAGAGGGGGATGACTTTACACCTGCTATTAATCTTAATGTATCTGTAACTGGGACCTTTGGCTTTGGCCATTTTCAAGGCAGAAAAACCTGATTAATGGAAAAACAGATGGTAAGTGATATGATAAAACACTTATTCTTGACAGGCAGAAACAACACAATTACATTTACATCCAGTGCAACCCAATTCCCCCTGCCCTCCTCAGAAGTGCAATACAGACACGGCTCCTGCTCCACAGCTGTGTTTCCTCAAGGAAGAAGAGAAGGATCAAGAATGTGAACACAGTGAATTCTTGTTGGTAGAGAGGCAACAAAAACAGGATTGTACAGTATGTGAATTCAGACTGATAATCGAAGTTTTTGCCACCACTTTTCCTCTTGTTGCACAACCAAAATTAAATGAACCTGGAACAAGTTATAAATTGGCCTTTATGAAAATGGAATTTGTTGTCTTTAAATGCAGAGAGCTCTGCCATCCCTCAATGCATGAATTCTGCAGCCTTTGCACTTTAAGGGACATTAATTCAAATTAATACAGTAGCAGACCACTGCCATATATTACACTCTGTTTTTACAGATGTACATAATTTTCCAGCGGAAAGATAAAATAATGCAAATCTAGGCAGGGGAATTAGGCATGCAGGCAGAGTCAATGTACAGGTATGAAATACAAAGCAGGACTGGCATGCTGACAGGACATTGCTATTCTCTAGGGAAATCTAACATTTCATAAAAAGGGTAAAGTGTGCAGCTTAAGAACATCTGAATGGCCAAACATAGCTTCCTGTTTACATAAATTAAAAGAAGATTAGTCTTTTCCAAACTTTTATTTCAGCAAGTGACATCTAAATTCCATGTGACTCACAAATCCTTTGCATATGGCCCAAGCACACATAGGATTTTCCATCCCGAGTCAATTCCTGAGTCTGGCATTTTCCTGTAACGGTGATTTCTGGGAATGGAGATAGAAACTCTAAGATCTTTTTCTCAGTCCATCTTTCTCAAGACATGTGGTAACTTTGTTTTGCAGGAGCAAGCCTAGTAAAAATGCAGACCAGATGGACATTCCATGGCTATTGTGAGCCATCCGAAGAAACACTTAGTATGTTCTCAGTCTAAGGCAAATGTCCTGGTATTGCTCCTGCAGAATGGTGCAGAATCTTACCCACTTCATTCCCAGCACAAGAGTTAGAATAAAAGTCCTCTACAGATATCAAATAGTCTACATGGTGACCACAAGATGGTAAGAAAGATGGAAAGCAAATTCTTACAGTGTTGAGAATTGCATCTCTCTTCCTCAAGGGAAATATTCAAATGCACCTTCACTGCATCTTCAAGCCTCATGCATGTGACAAAAAACAAGATCTAAAAAATCTGATGGCTTCATTTTCCACTGAGGCCAAGTGCTATCTACTACAGAGAGGGACTGATGATTGCCCCACTGCCAGGGTGGGAAAGGCACGCTCCCAGCAAGGACGGGCATCACACTCACTCCACACTAATTGAAAGAATCGTCTGCTGCCTGTTTCAGCTGGCCTTGCACCCTCTTCACACACAGTCCAGACACCACTCGTGGGAAAGCTGGCAGAAGCCCCAGAGAATTACAAAATGATGAATTTTGCTTGGACAAGAGAGATTGCCAGAGTTAATTATGAACCATTATTTACACATATTGGTGAGGAAGACATAACAATTCTCAATACTCAGACTTATTATGAGGCCTGCCAAATTCCTGCCTCTGGGTTCAATGCTGCACGTAGACCAAGGCATTTCTTCAGAAACTGGCATTGATGAAATGTTATGAATAAGCAAAACATCCCATTAGCAAGGGGTCTCTGAACACCCATTAGTCAGAGCAGCAAGAAAAGCATGGGATGGAGCAGCCTACATGGTCACTTCTCGCCCTGTCCCAATGACATGGATCGTGAGAAATGCATTTTCAGCCTCTGAAAGACCCAAGAATGTTGATAGCTTGGTAATAGGCTGAAATTTTGCCCTGTAAGTGAAGAGACTGGGGAAATGAATTTTCATATTGCAAAGAAATTAAATCAAATTGAATTTCCCATCTTGGGCTTTTTTGTATCTTTGCCACTTCTTGCAAATCAGTCATTATGCAAAGAAAATGTCTTAAAAATATCACAACGAACACAAACCCCGTACTGCTAAAGAAAATGGTGAGGTAGAAAAAAGAAAACATTTTCTCTAGTGTCTGAAAAGCTTTGATGCCAACTAACAGAAGATGGGAGAAGTATCATAATAAGAAACTGAGAATTTAATACATGGAGAGTGATGGGATATTTGGACAACATAATATAGGAAAGCTATGAGGACTGCATTAACAGCAAAGCTCCAAGCCACTTGTAACAGCACTAATGAGATGTGCTGATGGGATTGTGGAGAAATATGGGGCATTTTTCCATAATATATGATGCTTAAGACCAAATGTCTGTTCTCACTGGGCCAAGACAATTTTTCTGTCTAAATAAATAAATAAATAAGTAGAGGATGATAAAGAGCAGAGTTTGTGAGCCCACTGATTGCCTGTGAAGCGCCAAGGTTCCCCAGTTGCAATAAGAACAAATATTCTCAGTACTTCAAGACTCCCAAATAGAAGTTCAGTATCCTGTATCCAAAGATGTCCTGTAACTGCTTCCTAAAATAATTTTAAGACTAAGGCAAGAAAGCAGCGATGTTCTCCAGGATACATCTCCTACTTCCAGCAAAGTGCTAGTCTGGGATTTCCTGCAGCAGAGCTGGTGAATGGATACTTCCCAGACCTTAATCAATTTTCCTTCTGGGAATCTCTGATCACCTTTTTAACTTTTGCAGCACTTTACCATCCACAGTATCACTCAGCAAGTAGTTCCATGGCTTTATTGTGCTGACCTGGCTTCATTGGGCTTGTCTGAAACTGCTTGCTCTAAGTTGTACTTGATGCCTCTTTGTTGTCCCATAGGAAGAGGCATGGGACTTCTCCTGATCACTCATGGTTTTATAGTCTTGATATCTCAGTATCGCTTTCCATCTCCCCTCTCATGGAATTGTTCTGTCCTCTGTAGCACTCTTTAAACTGCCCTTGGAGACAGGTTCATCACAGTCCCCATTCCACTCTCAGGGCCCAAGAACAGTTTCATTTCATTTCCACACTGCCACACAAACAGTCTGGTCTTCCAGAGACTCTGTTAAGGAAGTTTTGGGGATATGCTACATATTACCACTGCAATTCACTGGCTGTTCTTCCCTACATCCTCAGTTCTGTAATAGTGCCACATTCCATAGCTTCGTTTTATATTAATTTCGTATTACACATCATATCTCCTGCAAACTTGCCACAGAGATCCCATCTAAATGTTCAGTCTCAATTCAAGGTTAAGCTCCAATCTGAATATAAGATTTGCAAGTTATAATTCAAGGTGACAAAACACTATTGTGGATGAAAAGTGACAGACAGCAAAATTAGTGGTTTATCCTTACACAACCACAGCTTCTACTATCCCAGTGAAGTCTGTTTTCTACCACTGTAAAGTTCAAACAATTCATGCTCAGAGGAAAGAACTCATTTCACAATTTTATCACTGTTGTTATGATACCAGCAGGGGTTTCTTTTCAAGCCTGCTCTGGCAGGAGCATAACTCCCTGCAATTCTCCCTGCATTTAAAACAAAACAGCTCGAGCTGTTGTGGTTGCAAAGAAACATTTGAACTTTAACACAATCTTAAAAGCTCAGGGGAGGCAGCAGATATAAACCCAAACATGATGAGAAATTAAACAACAAATCTGAGGATTTTTCACCAAACCTCATTTTCTGAGCAATTGGATTTAGCACATGAACCTCCCTGAACACTCTAAGGATTATCCATCTGTTTCCTAACGTCATGCCTACAAGCTCATGCAAGTTTAAAACAGGTTCCTTGGGTATTCATTTCCCCACGAAGTTCAGCTCAGGCTCATCACTCTTTCTGAGATGAGGGAGGCTGCAGTTACAGGGGTTTTTTTGGAGGGGTTGTAGTCTCTCCTTCAAGCTCTTGGCATCTCAGCAATACTATGACCAATATTCAATTCAGTTAAAGCTAATGCATGTCATCTACACAAGCTGCAAACACACCTTTGATCTAAGGGCCACAGACCTACACTGAGTTCAGAAAGACTCCAGGTTGGATTTAGCTGCTTATAGCTTCACTCTGCTGCTTCCCACAGTTCAGAGTAAAACAGAAACATCTTCATTCTGCACATCACACTAAGTTACAAAATAACTCACGTACTCGAAAGTCATGGTGCAGTTTGTATCCAACTTCCATATATTTATCTCTGTTTATATGAAATCGTTGCATATTTTGAGTCTTTACGTAAGATGGGAACCTAAAAATGGTAAAAGCTGCTCCAGGAAATTGGTACACACAGTTTGTTTACACTTGATTCAGAACTTCTTTTCAGAAGCTTCTCTGAATTATTATTAGCAGCTTTTATACAACACTGAAAACATACAGATCATTTTACACACAATATGAAGAACATTCTCTGTCCTGAAAACTTAATCATGGACTGAGTTAAACTGGAGTCAGATTTCACAATCATCTTCTCAATTTGAGAATATAAATGGCAATGTTTATAAGTATAAATATAAATGGCAATTGTCCTTGCCATGGCAGGGGGTTGGAACTAGATGATCTTTAAGGTCCTTTCTAACCCAAACCATTCTATGATTCATTCCATGAATCTGCCCTCATTTGAACAAAATGGCTTAGAAGTCAGCTAAATACATGTTTGGCTGAAACAAGCAGGCATTTATCTGACAATCTTGGCATGTACAAAACCTATTTACAGCAAATGAAAAAAATGGGGAGTTTGAATACAGACAGCTTCAAACATAAAATGTTGTAAAACTCTTCTACAATTGTTCTAGGCACAGTTAGTGGAGGCTCAGTAGCTACACTTTGGGCCCAGTTCTGGGACCTGATCCTACCCATCCCCCTTAATTTGTTTGTGGCCTTGGCCAACTACGAGCCTGTCCATACTTCCACGAGCACTGACGTGCTTCCCTCAGCCCTACATTCAAGCCTCTGGTTTCCAACCATGTCTGAACACATCCCCAAACTCTACTGGGAAATTCCCTCAGAAGTTTCCAGATAGCTCTCCGAGGAAATATTTCAGCTGTGACACAGCAAATTATTTCTTTTGTTTTCCTCTTTTAATTTTTTAATACAGACCATGTTACATTGCTCCCACATCGCTTATTTCAGTTGTCTCCCCTTAGCAGCTACACTCAACTGGCAGAAGACAACTCTGCCTGGCTCCTATTCTCACACCAGGCTTTTACATTCCATATATTCCACTAACAAGAAAGGTGCTTTTTTTTCACCCTCACTTTAAGCATTGTGTGTTTGAACACACATCAGTGCCCTCTCAGTGACCAGGCAGCTCACACTCCAGAAATCCATGAGGAAACCACAGGCTACAATCATCTCTCTCCATCCACTCCCAGAGCCCAGAGTTCACATGGAAGTGTTTCCATGGGATACCAAGGGGACATGGGTATTTGGAAAGGGAAGTCTGCTCCACAATTTTACTACTTTTAAGCTTGTCTGGTCCTTCTGCAGGAGAATGTCATATTCATGGCATTACTGGGGTAGGAGAGGATAAGGACGGGAATATTGCTTCCTGAAGACCTTCTGATGTGCCCTTCTGATGGTAAAAGAGGAAGTGTTCTCCCATCCATCTTCCCAAAATGTCAGCACTGACACTCCTACGAGTTCCTGCTTTGGTTTAAGTCTCACCATCTCATCACCTGGAAGCTCTCAGTAGCTGCACAAGCTGCAGCCAAAGCAGTTCAGGCCTCTGAGTGGGCAGCTGTGCCTTGTGATCCCTGACAGTTTCTAGTCATTTCCATGAAAGTCTGAAAGTAAAAGAAAGAAATAAAAAAGCCCCAAACCCCCATATACTCATGCCTTAAGAACGAGCCAGAATCCTGAGACACAGTACCCCATTTATCTGGAGAATCTGACAACCACTCCTGACATGTAAAGCCAGACCTTCTAATCTAGCCAATTTGTAAAACTACAGGAATTCATTCCAGTGCTGCACAGCAGGCACACTCCAGCAGAAAATCAATTCCAATGAGCAAAGGACTGTGGAAAGCACAGAATACTTATTTTAGTATTGGGTGAAGGCTGAGGTGGTTATTAATTTTTGTTTCATCATTACTATCAATACACTTTCCAATGCATATATCTAACAATTTCTAGGGAAACAGGGCCTCAGATGATATTGAAATTATCATCTTGCTTATAGGTTTGGTGGGTTTAGTGCTATTGTGACCCTCTTCAAAACATATCACAATTCCCAATGGATGATGGACTGCAGAGAGAAAAAGGTACTTCAAGTGCATTCACAAAACCACACAATCCCAGACACAGAGCCTAACTTAGTGGTCTTTTATGGGATGTATCTTAGCATGAAGCCATTCCAGTCTCCCACTATTAAGTCAGGTTTTGCTGGTTAACACACCACTATTTCTCAAAATTTAACAAGGAAATCTTAGCCTTAAAACAGGACAGATCAGAACCACAGATCCTCCAGGTTTTGAAGGCAACCAAAACCCTGTCAGACTGGATTCTCACCTTGAGCTCACAATGAGACCTGAAGCACTTTTTCAAAAGCAGATGTGTTTCTCTACCTCATTAGATATTTATACCACATATTGTGGTGGGATGTTTTGTGCATTGTCCATCCACAGCAAACAAAAGAGAACTCAGGGAAAAATCATGACACATCCTAAATATTTGCTAGCAGGCTGAGAAGTGCCACTATCCATTGATGGGCTCTTAGAAAAGCACAGCTCTGGGACAACTGACTGATCACTGTGTCAGGAAAAAACTCTCACTGGAAGGATTCTGCCTGCAGGGTCGAGCACAGAGCCGTGGTGGGAGCAGACCCTGGAGATCACACTGAAGGAACTTCTACAGCCCACACTGATTATTCAACTTACAGCAGCACTTTGAGGAACTGAGTATCAACCAGAGTGTTTGCTCCTCCAGTTCCCAGCAGGACCAGGATATGGTATAGAAGGAATCTAATAGACTTCCAGACCTAAAATCAATTATTGACGTTTTTGAAATCTATTGCCTTTCTAATTGTAACCAACTGTAAATTTAATGTCCTGGTTTTATCCAAAACCCCACAGGATCAAGTTTCAATTCCTGTCTTTAAACTTACATGTTCATTATCATACAGTGGGCTTTAAAAAAAAATAAATAAAGCAGTCACAACTTGTAAACAACAACTTAGTACAACCAAAAAGGTATTCTCAGCATCAAGAAACAAAAAGAGAATGTGAGTAACTAAGAAAAAAAATCTTTTTTATTATTTTTTTACATTATTCTGTACTTGGGGATGGAACAGCAGGATTGAGACAGAGTGCTTTAAATTGGCTTTTCTGCGACACATCCCCGGGAGGATTTAAACCCAGCAAATGAGAGCAGAAGCCTTGGTGTTCAGCCCAGGAGCTGTCTGGATCAAAGGTTATAGAAGAAATCATAAAGCCACATAAGCATTTGTACTTTGACATGTAAGAGTTTTCCTAGAGCAGGTTCTGCCCACGTTCTCTGTAAAATAACTGCCAGCAGTAATGATATCTACAAACTGTGTTCACAAGGCAATGATAGGGCAGGTTTTTGAGTTCTTCAAAGCGATTACTGAATTTCTCGCTTGCCAGAAAAGTAGATAAATCTTAATATTCCCCTTTGTTTTGCAATCAAATAATGACTGTTTAAGAATAGTTCTTACTCCTTCATGCTCTGCTTGAGTAATGGAATATTTTATGCACATTAAATTTGTCCCTGTCTGTGACCCCTTCTACCCATGTAAAGTGCACATTTTAATAGAATATTTAATTATAGGCCAGTAATTCTAGCACACCACAATGAGCTTATTTCACAATACCTATTTGTGTTGCAATTTCAATCAGTTATTTTTCCCACATGCTTGGTGACAAGACTACAGCTCCAAGGACCCCATCAAATACACCTGCCAAGTCACAACAACTGCAAACAGTGAGAACGGCATTAAACATCCTGTTTATAGCACTAAGTGTATATGTTTAATGGAGCCTAAATGGCAAAGCCTCATGTCTCCCACATCCTTCCCCATAAAGTCAGGTGTTAGAAGTAGTTTGCTTGTCTGAAAGAGAAACATGCATTTTTCTACAGCTGCTTATCTTAAATTCAAGCTTTGAACCTTAAGGGGTAAATAGTGTGAGGATTTAAAAATAAATCTCAGTGAAACACATGGAAGATTTACTACAGACAATTTGAAAATGTAAAAGAGAAAAAACAGTCTGACAGAAAATTATTTAGGTCACTGGAATAATTCATTGTTATGTGCCCTAGAATGTATAATGCCACTTGCTCACTACAGTATTTATATGTATGCATCAACAGTTACACTACACATTATGATTCTGACACATGCACTTCACAAACACTTTTATATCAATAAACATCTTTGTATTGAGAAGACATGTTTCCCCTTGTTTTTAAGGGCCAACAATCTTGACTCCTTTTCCCCACATCATCTCTAGTACAGATGAATGAAACCACAGCAGTTTCAAACCACTCTGTAAAATTAGCTGCATAACCCTCCCACAAAGAAAAGAGCAGACACCCTGCAGAGTTTTTAATTCTCCTCATATCTCTCAGCCTACTGACTACACCAAATATTTTCACTCCTCAGTACCACTTCCATCTTAATCAAAGGTATTTTAAGATCTGAACTGAAAATCCTGCTCTCTGCTTCCCAGTTCCATTACCAATCAGCTCCACACACCTCTAGCAGAAAGAGAATTTTGTTCCATATTTTTTCTATTAACATCCTTGGGATTTTGGAGTGCTTCACACTTCCTAAAATCAGATCCAATGTCAACATTCATACCTTTAGAGACCAAGGAAATTCCTCTGGCCTGATCTATGCAATTCAAGTGTTGTGCTGAGAGGTTAGAAAACTACTTGAAGCCACAAATTAGGGTGAGAACCCTTTAGGAGCTCTAATAATTTGGTTTGCTGTTAAAAGAGCATTTGCATGCTGGTAAACTAGCTGCAAAAAATAAGTTGATCAGAAAAATTACTTACTAAATGCTTTGCAAAAATTTATTAGCATTTTCAGCTGTTTTTCAAAGCTCTAGTAATGAACAAAAGATTCTCATCTCTTCCTTCTTTTGCACTTAAACTTGCTAATTACCCCCAGCCCATGAGGCAGCCTCCTAACTAAGAAGTACACTCTTGGCTGGGAAGGCCACCAGCCAGTGACTATGACTGCACGTTCACTTCCATTATCTGCAACTCTCCGTGATGTTTGTCAACGGTTCCTTTGCCTTTGGATATTTATTCTTTGCTATTTTGCTAACAATGAGCTACGTGTAGGGAAACTTCTCTTTCTCTTAGAATCCTGCAATGCACAGAGGCTGCAAAATCAACATAGCACTGGGAGCAGCGTGATTTGGTTTCTGCAGTTTCTGAGTTAGCAGGAAGCTCATAATGACTTGTGGCTACACATCTATGAGACAGAACTCTATCCTCCAGCTCAACCAACTTCCTAAACAGACACTAGATCATAAAATGGGCCCTTAGGCTCTTTTATTCATTAACAATTTCACGGACCACGACGGAGTTGTGCCTGTTTCCATCAGTGCTCTCCAGGGAGTTGTACCTTCCAGTATCTCCATCGTAAAACACCGAAGACCATTTTCAGAATAAAATTTCTTCATATATGTATCACAAAATGATCTTCAGTTGAATTATTCAATTTGCTTCAGAAATCTACAGTAAGAAAAATTATTGGCCTTATCCCACGCTATTTGTAATCTTCACTGTCATAACACACAGTGATTATAGAAACTGGCAGAACTGCTATGGAGACTTCTACACTTGGTGAATATTCTGTTTAGAGGGCAGCATAGTGTAACTGCAAGACAAAACCCTGGCTTTGTGCTAGCCCTGCCACTGACCCATCTGTGTAATTGCCACAGATTGCTGGTTTGTGAAATGGAGATGAGAAAGGGACGACCCCGCACGCGCACGGCACCCGCAGCAGCAGCAGAAGGCACACGGCAGCTCAGGAGGTTTCTTCCACTCCATGGTCTTAAAAATCCTTAATTTACATAAAGTTTTTCAAGTTCCTTAAATAATTGAGGTTCTTTCCATAGGGCACATTGCATCAATTCCCTATGGGGCATAAAGGGGAAGGAAACAATTTTTGGAAATACTGAGAATGTAATCTGACCAATGTTCTTACTATTTTAACTTTATCCAAATTTACCTTGTTCAAAGCAGACCAATAAAAGATGTATTCTATTGCAGTGGAAAAGTGACAGCATACAAAATAAACTGTAACTTAAGTTCTAAAAACAAATCAAACCCCAAATCCAAGATGGATCTATATATATCTGCAGCCTATCATTAGTCCAAGCACCACTTCCAACCCATTCACAAGCCTTTCCTGAAATCAGGAGCTTCCAGAGAAGTTCTATTGCAGAAAGCTGAGCTTCACAGAGGAGTTCCAAATTAAAGAAAATGGTAAACACTATCCTTCAGATGCTCTCCTATAAAAGCCAAGCTCATCTTCATCTTTGGTCTATCCCGTTCCAGAAGCTGCTGCAGTTCACAAGGAAATTTCCATTGCACAGAGCGATGTCACGCTGGAGCATGACACCAAACACAAGAGTACATTCTGTGCAGTGCAAGTTATCTGGACAGAGCAGATGTCAGCATTGGGATATGTGATTTGGCCATGAGAGTAGTT